>PVJX010005461.1:0-85360 GCA_004027295.1 Dolichotis patagonum
AGGCTTGGGGCTTCTGCCCTCTGCCGGCTTCTATCAGAGAGTGAAGTTCAAGCAAGCGCAGTGTGCACTGGCTCCTCTCCTCCAGGCCAGTCAACCTTTGCAGGCCTTCACTGCGTCAGTGTGCAGCTGTGCTCAGGGAATTAGTTTGTAGCAACCCACTGGGTCCGGGCCAGGGGCACAGCCCAATCCAAGCAGATTCTGCCAATCCGCTCGGCGAGGGTAGCAACCAACTGAAGCCACTTCCTTATGGAGTTAGGGCTGTCCTGCCCATATCCAACATGTCTTCCAGTTGGTTTCCCCTTTCCTGTGGGAGGGTCTTATTCCCATCACTCACCGCGTGTTGATGCCGGTCCCTGAGAACTGCTGGGCTCCCCCAGACCTCCGACTTCAGCATGGCTGTGGCGCAAATTCATGGTACCTCTGGGTGGGTCATGTGCAGGGCCGGGTCCAGGCAAGCCACATGCAGGGATGTTCAGCTCTACGCTCCGGTCGCTCAAGCCAGTCACATCGACGCAGTTCGGTCAGTAGGTCACTCTCGTGCAGGAATTCAGGCGGCTCGAGGAGGGTGCCATGCTTGCTGATCTTAGCTTCACTAATGGTAGCCCTGGAACCTCATATTTGAGCGGTTTTTTTAACTTTAGTTTCTTCTTGGGTTGAGAGAATCCATCTCTCTCTGTTTGGGTCTCTCCAGGGTGTTAAATTCTGGCATTTAAGCTGTCTCTCTCAGAGAGGATCTCTCTCCTGCTACCTACTGGTCCGCCATCTTTGGAAACTCTCGATGCTAAGTATTTTTCAAGCTGCATGTACGACAGTACATATATGTGTGTGACCTATGTATTTGCATGACTATATAGGTGATATATACACATATAAATTTTCTTTCTATGAATATTTGTATTCAATATTACAAGTAATAATGTACATTCTTTGTTGTATTTAATATCTTTCATCAGCATTACATTTGAGAAATTTTCCATTTCATTACTAATGATTCAAAAATTTTATTTGTATGTGCTTCAAAATATTTTATTGTATGACACTCCCCTAATAATGAAGCACTGTCCTGTCCCTGTAGAATTAAGTGAGGTGAAACTGTGAGAGGACAAGGTGGTGTATATTTCCTATACTACATTACTCCAGAATGTTCATTTTCTCATCTTCACCTTCTTTTCTTACCACCAAAACCCCTGATCATAGTAGTTTTAGGTGGAATCATGTCAGTGACAAGTATAAAATGCACATAAATGATTAGGATACTTAAGGTAATGGGGAACGAGTATTTTCACCTGCAGAGAAACTATTTCTTGTATCTTCCCTTTGTGACCACTTTTAAAAATCCATTTTCCTCCTTCACACTTCCCACACACTCAGATGCATGTCTGAATGCATGTATCTGAATTCACATGCTAAAAATTAAGACCTACACATGGGGAGAATTTACTCAAGTCCCTAAATTGTATCTTTTTCTTCATTCTTCATGATGTGCACTTCATTCAAGAGAAAAGCAGAGTGTCTTAAAGGTAATCAAAAGGGAATTAAGCTTGGGCAAGTTTGCCTCCCCTCTGGACTGGTGTAGCAAAAGGCCTAGACTGTGGCGTGAGCCCCAGGAGGGAACACAGCCCATGCACACAAATATGCCTTAGTAGGGCTGGACAGAGCACCATTGTTTTGATATCTTTCTGTTTTCACAGGTGCCATAGAGTCAGTTTATGAGTCTTCACCATGACCCGTGCCATAGAAAGACAAATATAGCTATAGTTTTGCTGAATCCGGGTTTAAAGCTCCTTTTTCAAACAAAAACATTATTTCTAAATCAGTCCAAAGCAAAGCCCAACATCTTGAATGCTATGTGCTCCCTCATTTATTCCCTTTCTTTGGTTCAATTTGTCTCCTTCCATGTTACTGTCTCCATTTTAAATATCGTCAGCTGATAAATCAACTGATGGAGATCTGCAAAAGTCAGTTTTAATACTAAAGATGACAAATTATAGCCATAAATATTATCAGAATAAAAGGCAATGACTTCAGTTTTGCATTTAGAAATGGATATGGGCATGGATAAAGATGCTAAGGCAGGTAACACATAACTTCAAAATCATTTTGATTTACTCCATAATTGACTATTACTAGATAACATTGTAGGTCCAAGTTATTAGAAGAAGTTTAGGAAGTTGGCATTCTTTCAAATATAGTCCTTTTACAAAGCAGATTCCCTTAATTACTAGATGAAATCATTATTGCAAGATCACAAGATTCTAACAAAAGAGGCTTAGGTTTTCATCCAATTGCTTGTCTGTTAGAAGGTAGAAATAAATAGAACATTTAATTCCAAAAACAGGAACACAAGTTCAACTTAAAGATCTATGGGATTTTGAGAATGCCCAAGGGCAGTATTCAGTTTTACGAACATTGTAAGATAAGAGTAAAATACAGAGATACACACACACACACACACACACACTTGAAAATTTCCTTGTATAATTAAGTATAACATATTGTCTTACAAAAAAGTTAATTATGTTAAATAAACATATTAGTACTCAAATGATCTTTTTCTAGGAATAAATAGCTGCCTTCACAATTTTGTTTTCTATTTTGCATCAAACAAAATTCAGTTTCTCTCAAGTATTTCCTTAGTTTTCAGTAATTTCTTTAGAACCTGTGAAGTCTTCTATATCTCCCACTGTTCTCCTTACCTTTCATGATCTCCAGTCAGTGTGATTCTTTTTTCTCTTTCTCATCCATAATATGCCCAGCCTACACTTTCTACACAAATGCTACATGGTTAGGTTTGCTAATCATGTAGAAAGACATCTTATGTCATCCTATACCAGAAGATATAATCAAACTGAAAGTGCTTATTTATATATATGTAAGTATATTTATACTGAATATATGGACATTATTATATAGATTTGTAAATAAATACTCTTCAGTTAAAACCAAGGATACAGATAGAATATATAAAGTCCCTTCAGTATTCAAAAGAAATGCTCCCTAGCATTTGTCAATGTGTCATTTGTCAAAATAAGAAGCATCTGCGTGTGCCTTGCACGCTTTGGGTCTGGATGGCGTTCTCTGTATCTCCCACTCTTGCACCGCCCTTTTACCCAAAAACACGAGACACAAGTCCTCCACACGGCATGGACCTGGCTTCAACAAGCACCAGTCTCACCAATTGGAGACTTTTGTTGAAGTCCATGAAAAGGTTAATTTGAATCTTAAAGACCTCCAGGGACTTCCACACAATCTATAAAGTCACTTATCGTGCATTCTTTAGTCATGCAGCATAGACTGTCATTTCTCGTTGCTCCTTTAGCCTCCACTCCATCCCTAAACCTCACAGATTTTCCAGGGTCCTAGATAATTCTAACAACAGTCACAACAATCACAGCCACCATCATATAACAATTAACAACATATAATAGGTTGTAGACAAAAAAACCTTTCATATTTATGAAAATGTTTTATAACTTTATTTTTATAGAGAATTTGCTTTTGTTGATAGTTGCCTACTATATTTGGTAGTTTCTCTCTCCTTTTATAAAATATCTAAGTGGCTACGTTCCAGGTAACCGTAAAAATCTTTAGATCTGCCAAGAGATGAAACCTATTTGCGCATGCGTGCTGCTAGTACTGTCAGTTCCACAGTACAGACTCATGCTCAAATAGCTTCCTCTTTCATCAACAGTGAGACAGTAATTGTGATTGCTTGGTGAGCATCTGGAAGTCACATTAATAATGATGATAATAATAATGACCTCATAGGACGTATAATTTGGGGCATTACAGAACATTTACAAGCTTATCGTGTCATAGTTAATGATGAGGTGCCAAGTTTCCTTGCCAGCACCCTTTCCAATGGTATTTCCTGTTTGGATCAGAGAATTAATTACCGTAAATGGTGGCATTTCAGAGAACTTTCCCCGTTTTAGAGCATATACAAGCATAAAGATATTGAACTGTTTTAGTGTTGTTTTTCAGAGATGATTTATGAATGTTGTTTTGCAATTGTATAAAAATTGTGTATAATGTAATCATTTAGTGTTTATTTTATTGTATGTACCTTCTACTCAGAGGGTTGGCATTATTGTTCCTAACAGTGACGGATACAAGCAGATCATGCCTTATGACCTCTACCATCCCCTTCCTCGGTACGTAAATCAATCATCCTGATGTTAGAATTAGCAAATCAGTCTTCTGATGCTTTTATATATATATATATATCTATGTAGACATATAGAGATAGACATATCTAGAGAAAGATTTTGTGTTTTTCTATAACAATAAGATGGTAGAAGGTAGATTTGCAATCCATTCTGAGCTCTACTTTTGCAGCATACTACAGGCCTATAAGCTTGTCATTCAGAAACCTTTTTAAAATAGGATTATGTTACATTGGAGTGGACACAGTAATTCACTCTGATTAGATACAGTGTATGGGTTTAGGTTATGTCTTTCATTCCCTTTGTCCTTTTCTGTTTCTTCTGCAATTGGACCCTAGTCATTAAACCACTGTTGCTAACTATTAAACAAATACCACATAAAATATTATCACAACACCATAAATGTGGAGTTCCAGATGTGGTATTAGTCTGCATAGGACCTTTATATGTCCCCTTTACTTTGAAGAAATTATAATTAAATGCAAATTTTTTCATGTCTTTATTGTTCAGAAATTTAATACACTTGCATTGCTTTTAAAATACAATAATTTGAAAAAATATTGAAATTTTAAAATCTCATAAGAATTTTTATTGTTATAATGCATTCCATATGAAAATTAGACATACTGAAGGATATACTAACCTCTGCCACTTGCTGCCACATTTGAAATAGTTCCACAGATAGCAGAACATGAATTCATTTTTCTCTATTTTCTTTGTTTATTTGGTCTTTGGAGAGGTCAGTTGCTAGTTAGAATCAAAGGTTTCAATTATACGTTAAGTAGGTGAAATAATCTACAGCAGTTTGCTCAATCCAAACTGAACTAACCCTGGAAAATAATTGTATTAACTGCAACATAAAACTACAACATAAAACAGTTTGAAAAGTTTGATCTCCAAGTGCCTAAAGAATTAGTATCCTTAAGATCCCTTAAGGTCATTTAGTCCAACACCTCAGTGATATTTCAGCCTCCTATTCTTTTCCCAACAATCACTTACATACTGCACAAATATGTAAACTATGAATTACACAAATATTAATTCATGTGCACTTGTTCACATGTGGATGTACACATTCTTAAGACTTATATGATGCGTATACATGAGTGTAAGCTGTCATTCAGGGTCTACTTACATGCTTCCAGCAATGGATAGGAGTCTTACTTTTCACATTCTAATAATGAGAGATAGAAAGAGACATTTCATTTATACTAATGTAGTTGTTGCTAAATTCTTTTACTGAATGGCAATCACATTCATCAGCTCCCTGACATATTCTTTTGACTATTTCGATAAAGACTATAAATGACTTTTGAATGGTCCTCATGTATGAGTTTGCTGATTTGATGCAGAACTCTTTTGCTCATTGATAATTTATTGAAAGTAACAAATACCAATTTAATTACGCCAATATTTCCTTTTGTTGCAATTTCTGTATCTGTAAAATACGTACTCCTGGGATACATGTATTTGTGTGAAGGCCATACATTCCATAAATAAGGTTAAACTGGGTGTCAAGAATGAGCAACATCAAGTTTGTTTTCCTGCAGCTCCTAGATTTATCTCATAGCCTCTATGATTTCTCTGGTTTATATTTTCCTGGCATAACTAATGCCTGCTGGTTTTAAGTTTGACATGACCTTTTATAGAATGGAATGCTCTCCAAATGCCTAAAACCTTGTGGTATACTGAAATAACCCTCCTTCATGTCTGTTTGTGCCACATCCTGTGTGTACAATTTGGCATCTCCACATATCACAATGGGAAAGGACAATTATCAAATAAACCAACCAGACTTCTTACTCTTTGCTTTTATTACTAAGCTAGTTCTAAAGATAGAAATTCTGCTTTACTGACAAGCTCTAGTAAGTAGAAGTGATTTCTACAAATCCACTTTCATTTCATAAAAATGGCTAAGAATTTAAAAAGATTCTCAAATGGAAACCACCCAATAGTCAAGGAAGAAAACTTTACTTACTTAAAATATTTAAATAGGATTAAGAGCACGGTATAGATATGACACACAATTAGTGAATTTTAAGATTGTTCTTTCCTGCTTTTGTACTTTCAGTCTTTAACTTAACACATAATCTGAACTAAGAATATAGTCTGATGAATGATCATGATTCACAATTAATATATGCCATCTGTATATGTCCTTTTTAGTTTCTTAAACTAAATGTGTTGTTTGTTTAAAACATAGACACGAAAAGGAGTTAAAATATATGGTATACAAATTCATTTGATGTTCTCCCTGGACAAGAGTCCACATTCCAGAACAAGATTCTTGGATACTTTTTCTTTTTATTCCAAGTACTTACCCTGGTTACTGTTTTAAGGTCTCTAACTCACACCATCTTTGCCTATATATTTTTTTCTAAACCACATTTATTTTTTTTCTAAACTCTCATATAGGCCTTTTACTATATGAGGATGCACATCATAATCTTTCATGTGCAAGATGTTTGTATGCTGGAAATATACTATAGATTTTTTAGAATAATATTAGACTCATTTGTCTTTTTGTAATTTCTGACATTGAAAAGGATACTTATTTCTGTTTGTAAAATTACACTATGGTCAGGTCCAAGTGTTGAGACAGAAATTAATCATTTTCCCTTTAGGAGGGTCAAATTCAGAGATTTTGGAGTACCAGTTAGAAAATGTGTTCTTTAATGGTATATTAATATTCTAAGAGATTAAATGTGCATTAGAAAACATATTTCTACTTCATCATCACATCAAATCCAGGGTGAGTAGTACTTATATATTCAGGCTGGCTTCCATCTGACAGGCCTGTTAGTTACTCCACAAGGAAGGTCCTCCAGAGAGTCTCCTGGAGACAAATGAGAACTGGTCTTGCCCTTTTGGAAGAGAAACTCTACAGAGCAACTTCATTCTCTTGAAACAGATCAAAAAATCTCCTAAGGATGAAATAGAGTGCCTCAGTTTCCCCACATGACATTTTCTTATGCTTCTCCTGGGGAAAACACATCAGAAAATATTATCTTTGGCAGCATATCTTGACTGTTGGCAGTGAAGATAAGAATTTTTGCCTAAACTTAAACAATGCAGAGAAAATGTAGAGGAAAACCCTCTTAACTGGTAAACACACATCATTACTCTGACTCATGCGGAAGAGAATCAAGAAGATAAGAATTTTTGCCTAAACTTAAACAATGCAGAGAAAATGTAGAGGAAAACCCTCTTAACTGGTAAACACACATCATTACTCTGACTCATGCGGAAGAGAATCAAGTTCACAACAGCCATGCAAGCCTACTTACAGAATAATTAGGGTCTCCATGGGGTGCCTCTGCAATATTTTTGAATGTAACTTTTCAAGCAGATCAACTTGGTGAAATTTCCCCTTTCATTAAAATTATCTCTCATAATTCTAAGAGAAATCTTAAAGTTTTTAGTCATCCTCATTGACAATCAGAATGTATGCAATAATGGCAAACTCAGCTCATTCAGTCCAGTGCTTCTGTTTTTAGAAATTCCACATTCTCTAAATCTATGGGAGAGAAAATAATTAGACAAAAGTAGCTCTCTGTATTTGATCCCAAATTCATCCAAACAGTATAGAGCACTGAAGTATCAATGAAATTATCTTAAATGTTGTCAGGAACATTGTTATTTTCTGCCTTACTTAACTGTATCTTTAGATTCAGATGTCATAAGCCTTTCAAGCAAAACAAGCCTCTTCACAGTTCCAGAAATCCTTTACTGAAGGAACTCTAAACTGCCACCAACCCCAACAGTCAGAGAATAAGTGACCAGTGCTTATCTTAACACTTCTGCTCAGGGCTGGTACAGTCTGAGCATCAGGATTGTGCTGAACCCATAAAGTCTCAAAGGTGACAACTGCAGGAGCAAAGCAGAAAGTTTTGTTTACACTCATCTTTTATGAGCTTCTCCTGTGAAAAATGTCCTGAAGTAATGTAATAAAGCATGAAGTTGGAAATAAAACTATCTGACCAGTTACAATCTATTAATGTTAACTGATTTTCCAACTTTAGTCTTGACAAAGATACTTAATGGGATTTAATGAGCAAATTTTAATACCTCTGTATGTAAATCATGAAACCATGGGAAAAGGACTGAGACTGAACTGCCACCTCTTGTGTAGAGTCCAGGCAGCACAGATATCCTTGTGGACAGCTCCGGAAACTGCAGTTTCTAACATGTGTGTAGAGCTCCACAGGTTATGAAGCACTTTTGCCAACACTGAATCCTCTCCCTTCCTCATCAGATTTCAGGCAACAAACACTTTATGGTTCTCTAAACTGTAGCCTCTGAGAACCAGATGACCCCGTAGGCCCAGGGAACGGGGTTGGTGTGACAGCTCACTGCGCAGCTTTGACAATGTGCATGTCTGCCCTGATGACTCCCCTTGCTTCTGTAGGTGGGAGGCCACCCCATGGACCGCGTGCTCCTCCTCGTGTGGGGGGGGCATCCAGAGCCGGGCAGTTTCCTGTGTGGAGGAGGACATCCAGGGGCATGTCACTTCAGTGGAAGAGTGGAAATGCATGTACACCCCTAAGATGCCCATCGTGCAGCCCTGCAACATTTTTGACTGCCCTAAATGGCTGGCACAGGAGTGGTCTCCGGTAACTGTGCCCTCTTTCTTTGTTCATTAGGAGAGTAAGTCCACTCCTCCCTCTCGCCATCATGGCCTACCAGGTACCCTGTGCAGCTCCAACCTTCTCTTGACTTGTCTAGAAGTTTCTACCAGCTTAGCTCCTGGGGTAGGAGTGCCCCCAGTCCAGCATGATGGAAGTAAATGACTTTTTAAAAAATGCCTTTCTTTGTTTTACGTCAGAGGAGCCTCTACTGCACCACTTTATGGGATAGGCCGCTGCCTTTCTAGAATAGTTAAGGCTAAATGATTAAACCTCAGAACTCAGTAGATCAGAGTTTGATTTCATTTTTTGTTTATTATCTCTGTCTATATCCAAAAAAGGGTCTGAGTAGGTGAAAATTAAAACTATGCATATTAGTCATAGAAGATAAAGGGATAAAAATGAAAGCTGTAAAATAATTAATATGAGGTGAAGTAGAATAATTAAATCCCAGAATAACAGATATTAGGAAACCTGCTGTAACTAAGATTAAAATGTTATTCTAGGTTTCCTGGCTGCTAATGCAAAGAGAGAAATGGCACATACGACATAAAGACATAGAAGTAAACCATTGTCTCCTTATCCACAAAAATGCAAAAGACGTCTCAGTGAGCCCTTGTAGCCTTGTACATACAGATCAGAACTATGATGTCTTTATGTACCAGAATCATTGTAGGTATTATGTATATATGGCCCCTGAATCTGTTTCTATTAATTTTTTTTCAATTTCAGTTTAAGTAGATGGGTTGGCCATGCTGCCGTATAAACCAGCTATGATGGCAATTTAAAATCTGTTATGATCCTCGTGTGAGCAAGCATTTCCCATAGCTTTGGACATTGTAGTCATTAGCAAACTAACTAAAAACACAGTGTTGGGAACTAAATTTGAGCACACTCTAGTTTCTTCTTTCCTTATTTTGGTGCTTGATTTGAGACTTTGCACAGTGGGTGCTTCAGGATTGGTGACAGATTAATCCAAGCCTAAAAAATATTTACAGTGATTTAATTTTCAGCTAGCTTCACCTCAAATAGCCAAAGAGAAAAAAGATGCCATGACTGGTAAGAAGTGGTACAAATCTATCAGGAGTCCGCATATAAAAAGGAGTCCTTATATAAAAAATTGTAGGTGGGAAGTGAAGTAAAGAAGGCTTTTCCTGTGAGTCTCCTCTCTCCCAATCTCTTTCCAGTGCACAGTGACATGTGGCCAGGGCCTCAGGTACCGTGTGGTCCTCTGCATGGACCACCGAGGAATGCACACAGGAGGCTGCAGCCCGAAAACAAAGCCCCACATAAAAGAGGAATGCATCATACCTACTCCATGCTACAAACCCAAAGGTAACTTGGCAGGTGTTCTTCACCAGGCTCTTAATTGTTGTGCGGGTTCGGGTGCTGTTTTAAACTCCTTGCATACTCACTCCCAAGTAATCTTAGTAGTGATTCTTTGTAACTTAAGACTCTACTAAGTGGACTTGCTTCCCTTTTTGAACATTTCAAATGGGTTTGATTGCAAATTTTTATTACGTACTCCATAGGAAAATCTCTCTGTACAATTACCTCCCACATCATAAAGTGGTTTGAATACAATGGCTGAAAATGTCATATGTGTCTTCTTAGAAACAGAAGAAATTAATATAGAAATCTCTGTGTAAATTACTATCCATATTTCTTGCTGTTGAAAACAAGTAATGAATCTGTCTGCTTGCTAAGCCTGAGGAAGTCCCACATTTACTGATGAGACAGAAAATCACTTATTTTTCTTTTTCTTTCTTTGGTTTTGTTTGTTTGTTTGTTTTTGTACCAGGGATCGAGCTCAGGACCTTGCGCTTGCCAAGCAGGCACTTGTGCTGTTGTCTTAAATCCCCAGCCCACTATTGCTCTTTATATTGAAAATCAAAACATAAATAGGACACTGAACCCCAGAAGCATAATTTGAAATGAAAATGTGAAATATCACAATTTAGTATACACTGAAAACAACTCATAAAAAGAAATTTTAGATTCTACTTGATGAGCAAGGTTAGCTCAGATTAGCATGAACAGTGATTTAGAAGGAAACCAAAATCCAAAAACATATCAGAAATCCTGATTACTTTTAATAAATACCTCTCTTGTTCTCTTCTCTCTCTCTCTCTCTCTCTGACTCTCTCTTCCTCTGTCTCTCCATCTCTTTCTGTGTCTCTGTCTCTATCTCTGTTTCTCTCCCTCTCTGTCTCTCTCTGTCCCTCTCCTTCTCTCTCTCTCTCTCTCTCTCTCTCTCTCTCTCTGTCTCCCTCTCTGTTTTCTCATCTGTAAATGAGGGGAAAATGCTATCTATTGCAGGACCATCTGAAGGTTAGAGCAGATATTAATGTAATTAGGGTACTTGACCTGGTATTTGGCATATGGTAAATTCTCTCCAAATGTTACTTTTAACTATCATTAGTGTCCTCAAATATTAGAAGAGGTGACTGTAGGTATATCTGACAATATTTGGTTCAACAGTAAAATATGACAGGGCTGCTATTAGTGCCACACTCCCTCATGCTGTCAGAGATGGCTTCATTGACTGAGTTATTTAATTGAGATAGATGGGGAAGTTGTAAAATGAGGGATGTATAAACACCGTGTTTCTGTCTTTCAAATGATAGCAAAAATTTTGGCTTTGGCAATTTTATATTTGCCACTCACTTTGTTTTCTGACTATAAAAAATAACTGCATATAGAAGGCAAACAGTGATGCTCCTAAATAAAAATAGTCAATTAGTTTGTAGGTCTACCTTAACTGAGCCACTTCAGAGGGGGAAAAAGGAGTTTTGTGGCTCACTATCAAGAACAAAATCTAGATTTTCACAACTAGCTAGTAAGCTTTTGTGAACATCATTAAAATACCATATAATTCTATGGTGTTTGCATATATGGACATATTTCTTTCATCTTTGGAACTGTATGTTAACACTGGTGATAGAGCTTCACTAGATCATCCCATAAAGGCAAATATGCCCATAAATGACCCAAATAAATATATCAGAATGAGGATCTTGGCAGTTACTTCTGTAGGAACAGTTAGAACCTCTCTGTTTCCTTTTCTCCCCTGCATTTTTCCCTAGGAAGTGGTTAGAAAACTGTTGTGAGCTGTTTTGCCAAATCTAGATAAATAGGTAAAACAAATCCAATTATAGATTTATAATTGCACAAGATGTTCTAATTATCAGTGAGCCTTGGTGTAGTATTGAATAAGTGAGATAAATAAAGCAATGTTTTGTGAATCTCCAAGTGGCAGAATGTGTTATTAATTATGTGGCATAGATCACCCTTAGCCAAAAGGAAAAAAATATGAAAGTATCAAAATATAATTTACCATATTTTGTGTTTATTTGAGGATGTGTGAAAGATCCTTTGATGGGTCTTTATATGCATACTGTGCTAGCACTCTTTGAGTTATGACTTTTGTAATAAAAGGACTTTCCTTTGCTATTTAATACCATAAAGAAGACTCATATATACAGGAACTAGTATTATTAAACATTTTTGAAATCTAATTCCATTTTTCTTGATAAAACCATCCTCAGGGGCAGCAATTTACCTAAAAATTTATTAATTATGATTATCAACATAATAACTTCTGGGTTTAGTACAATTCTAAGATCTGCAAGGACAGCAGAAATTTCCCTGAAATCCTAGATTGGTCCTAACCTCTTCTCTTCTATGTGCATGTACCTAATCCGCAGAGAAACTCCCCGTGGAGGCCAAGCTGCCATGGTACAAGCAAGCTCAGGAGCTGGAGGAAGGAGCTGCCGTGTCAGAAGAGCCCTCGTAAGTTCCAAAAGCACAAACAGTTCTTCTTTTGAAGCTCGTGGTTTAAAGAAAGCAGTTTCACTGGCTCTGGCTTTCACAGCTTCTAAACTAGGCAGGATCATCTTACCAAAGGCCAAATGAACCTCTATGAATTCAGAATGTTTACTAACAACGTAGTTACCTTCAGAGGCAATTTCAAGTTTTCTTGGATTCATCGTGTTTGAATCTAAGGACTTTTCAGTTTTGCCTGAACGAGGAAAAGGCAGATGGAGTGCTCGCCCTCTTCTCCAAAAGTTGACCCTCACTGTTCTCTTGGCAAGAGGCCAAAGGTATGAAAGAGCAGGCTCGGGAGAAAATAGATTCAATGTGAAGGTCCAGGCAGCTTGTCATGCTCCTTGGGCCCCAGCTTTACATAAAAGGTAAAGGGTAAGTGGGATCTATATGAGTCCAAAGGGAACTTGGTAGCTTTTCCTCCCACCTTTCTTGCTGGACTCGGTAAGCCAGAAGACCTAGGTCTTTGTTTCATTTGCTCTGGTCCCATACCTGTTCAATTTTATCAAAACCATGAAGCTTGCAAGAGCATTAGACACAGGTTTGCCAGATGCTTAAGAAAAGAAAACAAAAAAGACAGACAAAATCATGCTGATTGATTGATCAGTACATATTGGTTCTACTAGAAAACATGGAAAAGCATATCCTCTGCCTTAGTTTCGCAGAAAAAGAAATGTAGTTTAGTGGGACAGTTCACTTGTGACCAAAGCAACACCTTAGGCTGAAGATTTTCTAGACTGATGAATTTACTAGATTCTGTATTAGTTCTGGGTATCTACCCACCATCTAGGAGTTGTGATATAGCATGTAGGATATGAAATGCTTCTCAATTTCAACTTATAGTTTAATTTCACTAGAGCTAAAGATGAACACTATAATCTATAAATTCAGATGTAATTTAGAATTTTCTCAGATTCATCCTGTTTGAGTTTAAGAGATTCCACAAGAACTCAAAGTACAGATTTGTACAATAACAAAAGGTCATTTGTAAATCAATTGTACTAAGACACTTGATTTCATAGAAAGATGGTACATATATTAAGGAAGACTTTTTTACATAAAAAGACAACTAAGAAAAATATAAATTGTTTCTATACTATAAAGTTACTACACCAATATTTTGACTTCTTTGAGAAAAAGCAACTAACCATGGTAGAACATTGGAAGAAACACAGTGGTTAAGAATCACAATGCAATCTTTAAGTGACTGTATGGAAAAAAAATTCTCTGTCTCTGTCTCTGTCTCTGTCTCTCTCTGTTTCTCTCTTGCTGGTGCTGATTTGATCAGCCTTCTCATCACTAAAGAGGAAGTGAGCAGGTCATTTTAGAGGGACACTAATGCCTTAATCTACCAAAGTCCTTCTTAAAATACAGAAAGATGCGATGTGGTTGGAGCTATGTATTCCTTATCAGTGTCATTTGGTTAAACATGTTTAAAGCCAAATATTTATTATTTTACCTAAACTGTCTGCCCTCTCGCATACTACAAGTTGTCATTCAGTCTAAACTATACTGTGTCTATGTCACACTGCATTCTCACTATTGTTAAAGAATAGAACATTCAAAATAAACACAGTTGAAAGTGAAGAAAACATTTCATACTCAAAATTATATTTCTTTCCTCCTGGTAGATACTTTTGAGTTGAAAACAGCTACCAAAGCGCCACATAGACCATAGTTACCCATATTTTATAATGTGTGTTTTCCGCTTAAGGTCTGATTAAGATGTTTTTGTTTAACTTTAATCTTAATAAGAGTTTTAAAGTGGATAAACATACAGTTTTAGCCACTGAAACTATAGTCATGTATTAGACTATTAAATTTTACTCTTAGTGTAATGGAATTTCCATCTTGGGTTAATCTGAAGCAAAGTAGATTGTAATCGGAGTTCAATATAAAGGAAATGTATACAATTATGCTCAGAACAACAATAACTCTTATACCAAAATGAAATAAATGACAGCTGTAGGATGAAAGGTATATGGTTTCTACATTTTAATACACTTTATGTGTTTGATACTCCAAACCCTAGGAAAAGCCCTAAGTGTCACATTTTAAAAACGGCTCTTGAATTTTAAAAACATAATTTTGTGTAGTCTTAATTCTTTCTTCCTAAAACCACATGGACTAGTTTATAAATGTGAGTAGCAACCTATAATTACTCTCCAAAGTATAATGAAAAAATGATATACTGTCAGCAAGTCATTCTTTTCTCCCCGCCATAGAAACTCACATTGCTCAAATTAAATGGTAATGTTTAGAAGCTATGGCTGTCACTGTGGGACTACTGCAGGAAGGCAGGGACAGTTCTCCAGAACTATTATCTCTTGCTTTGGCTCCAGCTAACACTGGTGAGTTCTATAGCAAAGCAGCAAATATCATTTATTTCCCCAGATGGAAAGTGAAAATATTATCAACAGCCTGTCTCATTAAATAATACTAGAAAATCACTATACTTAAGTCTTTAGCATACAGAGATGCCCTTACTGAATGTCAGCTATTTTTAGTAATCCTAAAATGTAAGCAAAAAGATTTGTTAGCACTCTGGCCAAAAATATGTTGGAAAGCAACCTCTGTAAGTTATATGTAGAAGAAAACTATGATAAAAGACTAAAGATGACCTGCCAAAAAGTAACAAAAACTTTGTAAAACAGGAAAATATAATGACATTGTGGTTCCACTAAACTAAACATCGTGTAGAATATATGAATACAGATGTCAGTCTCTTAGAATCATTAAAACAGATATACAGATTGGACCACATCATGGTAATTTAGATGCATCATATAAAGCTATGTCTTTGATTAAAAATACCTTGAGTTGTTAATTATTTAGTCCCCAAAACAGGATTGTTTATGTATGATGTATATGATGCATTTGGTACAAAGGTAAGAATATTGTGATGAATGTTTTTTCTTGGTATGCAAAAATAATTTCCTAATCCATCTGTGGGAATCAAACCCTCTGAGCTGATTTTTCACTGATGGCTATGATTTGCCTTGATTCAAACACATGTTTTTATATGGTTTTCCTGACAAGAAGTAGCAAGAATTTTTAAGCAAGTTATTTTTTATCTTTCCGGTTGAGCAAGACAATACAAGTAAGATCCAAACCGCAAACTGAGACTAAGCAGAGAAGGCACTTTAGCTAACAAAGCTCATCAAACAGTCTTGTAAATAAATTAATACAGGAAATTGTTTCACAAATTGCCAACTGAAAAAATCAACAAAAAATCCTTGCTAACCAACTAACATATAAGGACTTGTGGTTAGACTTCTGCAGTTAAGATTCTGTTTCTCTTCAAAGTATGATTTTTTGAATTTGCCCCCAACTAATGAACGTCATATTAAATTAGGATACTGTATTTATATTTCATATAAATTTTAGGATTATTTTCTCTACTTCTGTAATTATGTTGGTATTTTGATTTGAGGTTGCTTAAAATCTATATATCCATTTGGGAATGGCCATTTTGGCTATGTTGATTTTGCATATCCAGAAACAGGGATCAATTTTCTATTTTCTAATGTCCTCTTTGATCTCCTTAAGAGTACTACAGTTTTCATTTTAGAGGCGTTTTACTTCCTTAGTTACATTAATCTCAAAATATTTAATTTTTTGGTGCTATTGTGAATGGTATTGTTTTCCTCATTCTGTCTTGGTGGACTCATTGTTGGTGTACAGGAACACTATTGATTGTGTATCCTGCTGCCTTGTATGTTTGATTATTAATTCTAGGAATCTTTTGGTGAATTTTTGGGGTTTTCTATGCATGAGATTATGTCACTGAAAATAATAATAATTTGACTTCTTCCTTTCCTACATGTATCCTTTTTATATTTTT
Source organism: Dolichotis patagonum (assembly GCA_004027295.1). Taxonomy (NCBI): domain Eukaryota; kingdom Metazoa; phylum Chordata; class Mammalia; order Rodentia; family Caviidae; genus Dolichotis; species Dolichotis patagonum. The sequence continues at coordinate 16,461 of PVJX010005461.1, forward strand.
CTGTTACCTTTTTGTTTTTGCTAATGTACTAGGTTGAATAGGAATGGTGAAAGTGTACATCCTGGTTCTTTGTGATTTTAGCTTTTCCCCATTTAATATGAGATTAGCTGTTGGTTTGTCCTAAGTGGCTTTTATCAGATTCAGTTTAGGTTCTTCTGTATCTATTTTCTTCAGAGTTTTTTTTTTAATCACAAATGATGTTAAATTTTGTCAAAAGCTTTTTCCTCATCTATTGGTAAGATCCTGTAGTTTGTATCCTTGCTTCTCTTTAAGTGGTGTATTGCAGTTATTGATTTGTCTATGTTGAACTATTCTTGCATCCCTAGGATTAAACCTACTGGGTCATGATGTACTTGGTCATGATGTATAGTCTGTTTTATTATTTGCTTCATCATTTGCTGGTATCTTGTTGAGGATTTATGTGTCCATGTTCATTAACAAAGACTGACCACTAGTTTTTTATTTAGTTTAGTTTTGTTTTGTTTTTTAACTGGGTCTTTATCTGGTTTTGGAATCAGAATAATGCTGGCTTCCATAAATGAGTTTGGAAATATTCTTGCCTTTCAATTTCATTGAAGAGTCTAAGGAGTATTAACATTCTCTTAGTTGGTAGACCCTTTTATTACTGCCTCAATTTCATTGCTTACTATTGGATTGTTCAGAAATTTTATGTCTCTTTGATTTAGTTTTAGTAATTCATATGAATCTAAGCATCTGTCCATTTCTTCAAGATTTTCCAATCTATTGCACTATAATTTTTCATAGTAGTTACTGATGATCTTCAGATTTCCATAGTGGCTGTTGTAATTTCGTGTTTTTCATTGCTAATTGCTTTGATATGGGTCTTTTCCTTCTTTCTTTTGTTAAGTTTGCCTAAGGGTTTGTTTCCTTGTTTATTTTTTTCAAAGAACTACCTCTTCAAATCATTGATTCTTATTGGCTGGAGATTTAGCTGAGCGGCATAAGAGCCTGCCTCGCAAGCACATGGTTGTGAGTTCGATCCCCGGTACCAAAATAAATAAATAAATAAAACCATTATCAAATCATTGATTCTTTTTATTCTCTTTTAGTTTCAATTACATTATTTTTGGCCCCGATTTTATGAATTTCCAAGTTCTTAAACAGTGATTGAACTGATCTTGTTCTTCTAGTTACTTACAGTGCATCAGTAGGTTATTTATTTGAGCTTGCTCTGTTTTTCTAGTGTGAGCATTCACATCTAGAAATTTCCCTCTTAGTACTGTTTCCACTGTGGCCCATTGGTTCTGGTATGTTGTACTGACATTATCACTTGAGTCTAGTCATTGTTTCTTTTCTTTTTTGATATTTTCTGTGGCCCACTGAGAGCTTGAGTGTTTTTTACTGTCCAGATATTTGTAAAATTTCTGCAGTTCTTCTTGCAATTGATTTCCAGTTTCAATGTGCTATGATCTGATGTTATAAATGATGTAATTTTGATTCTTTTGTATTTATTTAAGCAGGTTTTGTAGACTAATCGATGGTCTATTTTGGAGAAGGTTCCATGTGCTACTGAGAACGTGTGTTCTGTTTTTATTAGAGTGGAACCCTCTGTAAACATCTTACGTTTATTTGCTGAAGCTGTGATTCAGAACTGATATTCCTTTGTTAATATTTTGCCTAGTTGATGTGTTTATTTGTGAAAGTGGAGTCTTGATGTTACCTACAATGATTATATTAGTATTTATTTGATGGTCTATGTCCAGGAGTATTTGTTTTATGAAATTAGTGCCACAATATTCAGTGCATGTATATTTATAATTGTTATTTATTATTGTGGAATTGTTCCATTAACTAATAAGTAGTAACTTTCTTTGCCAGTTCTAATCAGTTTTAGCTTAAAATTTATTTTGTTTGAAAATAAAACTTGTACTCCTGCTTGATTTTGAGGTGCTGGTACATGTGATATTGTTTCCTATCCTTCAAGGTTTAGTCTATGTGTTTCTTTTTGGATTAGATGAGGATCTTGAATACAATAGATCATTGGGTTCTGTTTTTTGATCCATTCTGCCAATCTGTCTTTAATTGGAGAGTTTAGGTCATTTACATTGAGAGTTATTCCTGAAAGGTACTGACTCATTCCTGCCATTGCATTTATCTGTCCTTCTCCACTCCATTTTTTTTAAATTTTATACTTCATTTCTTTATTTTTTAAGTTGTGATAAAATATACACAAAGCTAAGTACTGAAAGTGTGCAACTGAATAGCATTCAGTATATTCATATGGTTGTGCAGCTGCTGCCACCATCTGCCTGCAGAATTCTTTCACTTTACACAGCTGAAACTCTCACCATTAAGCACTAAATCGCTATTCACATTTCCGCACAGCCCCGGCAACCCCATTCTACTTTATGCCTCCATGAAGCCTAGGAACCTCTATAATTGAAACTACCATAGTAGTCTTATGGCTAGCTTGTTTCACTTTGCAAAATGTCTTCAGAGTTCATTCATGCTTTAGCATGTGACAGATTCCTGCTTAGAACTGATGATGTTTCATAATGCATATATACCACACCACCCACTGTGTTTATCCATTCATCAATCCATGAACACTTGCATTGTTTCTACCTTGTGACCATCATGAATAATGCTTTTATAAACATAGACATCAATATCTGTTCAAGTTTCTGCTTTTAATTCTTTGAGCTATTCAGGTGTTTGACTTACAATAAGGTTATGTCCCAAAAAACCCATCATCAATTGAAGATGTCATAAGTATAAATGCACTTAATACACCTAACTTACCAAACATCGCAGTGTAGCAGTGCAGTGCACTGCACAATGCCTATCTTCATGCCCTGTGACATCATGACTGATGGGGGCTTCAGGTCTCCTCTGTGTCACAGTATAGGTTGCTGGAAAAAGACCAGGATTCAAAATACAGTGTGTGCTCAAGGTGTGTTGGTTTTATACCATTGTAAACCAAAATGCCCTAAGTCATTGTGAGATCCCACCTGCATACTTCCAGAAGTAGAATTGCTAGATATATGTAATTTACTTTAATCTGTGCTTACTACTGTTTTCTGAAGGAGTCATACCATCTTATATTTCCACCAGCAGTGCACATGGGTCCTATTTCTCTGTGTCCTCCCAGCACTTTTCTATGGTGTTTTTTGACAGTGGACATCCTAATGCATATGAAACTGAATCTCCTCATTGTTTTGATCACATTTCTTTAAAGATTAGTGATTCAAACTATGCTTTCATGAGCTCATCGAAAATTTGTGTGTCTTCTTGGAGAAAAACATACTCAAGTCCTTTGCCTATTTTGAATTGAATTGTTTTCATTATTGAATTTCAAGAGTTCTTTGTATTTCCTAGGTATTGATCTCTTTTCAGGTTTATGGATGGCAAACATTTTTCCCTTTGGATGGATTACATTTGGACTCTGAGTTAGAGTACCCTTTGCTACAGATGACCTTAATTTTGGTATACTCTGGTATTTGTATTTTTTTCTTCTGTAGCCTGTGCTTTTGGTGTCACTGCCAAGAAATCACTGCCACATTCAGTATTATGAACCATTCTATTTCCTTCTAGAAGTTTTATAGTTTTTCATTTTAGTCTTTGAGTTGATTCTGAGTTAAGTTTTTCTACCTGACTTCATTCCTTTGTATCTGGATGTGCAGTTTTCCTAACACAATTAACTAAAAGCACTGTCTTTTCCCTACTGAATAGTCTTGGCCTCTGATATTGCTCGTATCGAGATGTCCCCCCAGAGCTTCCTGTGCTCGTAGATGGGGCTTTGGGAGGTGGTTAGATCATATGTGTGGGATAACTGGATCAGTACACTGATAGGCTTTGCACAGTTGTGGGTGTGGATTATAGACTTACTGAAGAGGGAAGCCCAACCTTGGTATAATAGACTTGCAGCCTGCCTGAAATATAAAGGGAAAGAAAAATGGCAAGCTTGCTGCTTTCTGCCTGCCCTGCCATGGACTGTTTCTCTTCTTCGATGCCCCTCGGCCAAGTCACCCTGCCTTGAAGCCAGCCAGCTATGTAAGCACAGCAGCTCAGCCTCTACAATCTGTGAGCCAAAATAAACCTTTAATTTTAACTTGTGAGTGTCAGGTATTTTGTTTCATCAAGGAGAAAGTAACTACAATGACACTTGTTGAAAATCATGCATGGGTTTATTCCTGAGCTCTGTAATCCACACGTCTTTACCTTGTGAGTTCATAAGGACAAAAACTAGTCACCCTACAGTGCACAGTGTTGCTAAACTGTGATGTACAACACCATCACCACACTGTTTGATTCCTAGAGCTGTGTAGTACATTTTTTGGATATTTTTATTTGTTTGTTTGCTTGTTTGTTTTATTTTTTCTGGTATTGGCAATGGAACGCATGACCTCGCACTTGCCAGGCAGGCGCTGTGGTGCTGACCTGTATCCCCAGCCCTGCCATACGTTCTGAAATCAGTAAGTGTAAGCACTATTATTACTCTTTTTCCATGATTTCTATGGCTATTTGGCCTCCCTTGGTTTTCTCTGTGAATTTTATTTTATTTTTATTTTTTAATTTTGTCTTTTTGAGACAGGATGTCACTATGCAGTTCAGGTTAGCCTTGAGCTCACTTTGTAACCCAAGCTGGCTGATTCACAAAGACCCTACTGCCTCAGCCTGCCAAGTGCTGGGATTACAAGTATGTGCCACCACACCCAGCTCTTCTGTGTGAATTTTAGTGTGGATTGAGTCTTCCAACTTGTGAATACAGGTCTCTTTCCATTCTTGGTGTTGTATCAGTCTCCTTTAAGTTCTATCACAGAATACCACAGACTGGCTCACTTTAAACAGCAGAAGTTTGTCTAACAGTTCCCCACTCCATCTTTAACTATTTGTCTTGTTTGATACATTCATTCCATCTGGCTTTGTTGATTTCATTGCCTATGTCTAGAATATTCCAGAGTACTTTTTGTCTAGAGTACTTTTTTTGGAGTGTTGATTTACTATTCATTAATCTCTTAAAATGTTCTTAATCATAGAATTTCTTATTTCTCTATCAAGTTTGAAAGATAGTTTTTCAGGATATATTACTTTAGATTGGAAGTTTCTTTCTTTTAGGGCTCAAAACATGTCACTCCAATCTCTCTCTGCCTGGTACAAGTTTGTGTGAAAAAGTCTGTTTAATCCTAGTGGGTTTACCTTTATAAGTGATTTTTCTTTTTTTCTAACAGCCTTTAAGATTCTGTTTTTGCTGCACTTCTGGGATTTTGACTATGATGTATAATATGGAGCTTCTTTTTTCACTGTAGCTATTTGGCATTCTCTAAGTGTTGCTTCCCTGTATGCTGAATTCTTTCCCCATACTTGGAATGTTTTCTGCTAAGATTTCTGCCAACAGATTCTTTATTCTATGTATGCTGTCCTTAAATTTCTCTCTAATTCCAATTAGCCTTAGATTAGTCTTTTTAGTGCCATGTAGTAGCTATTATGGATTTTTCTTGCTCTCTTATCATTTTTAAGGCTTATCTGAGTAAATCATCATGTACTTCAATTTCTAAAACCCTAACTTCATACTGTTATTTCTTCTGTTTATGAATCCATAGATTTATCACTGAGATTTTCATTTGTCATATTTTTGTGTATACTTCTTTGGTGGATTTGTGATTCATATTTTGAACCATTTTGGTCAGCTCTTCCAATTTTATATTCATTTCTTCCATAGCCACCTTGGTTAGTTTGTGTACTAACTGTACTGACTTTTTGGCTGTGTTTTTGAACCTGCCCAGTTTCATTACTTCTTTAAACTTTGTGCAGCTCAGCTGTTTGGTGTTTGCTTTCCTCTCCATCAGTGCCCTTTGATCTGCTTTGGGAGAATTTAGTTTTGGAGGGCATTTTGTTACTTTGTTTTTTCATGTTCCTATTTATTTTATTTCATTTTGTGCTAAGAGTTTAGGTCAAATATAGTGAAGAGAGTTTGTTGTTGATACGAGAATCTCTTTAGTTAGGTTCTGTTTTCCAGTGATGAGTTCTTGACTTATTTGTTATTTATTTGTCCAGAGGTATTGTTTACCACTTCAACCTATTTAATTTGATTGCATTGGACCCCATCACTGTGTTTTAGAGACTTTTTACTGGTTATAACAATGTCAACAGATCCAAGCATCATAAATATGAAAATAGGTTTAATAATTTCACCCTTTTGTTAACATACCTAAGACACTATATTACACTGTGGTTTATCTGAGATGTGGGCTAGGGGGATGGTAGAGGACAGGAAAAAGGAAGGGAGTATGTTGATGGGAAGAAAGGAAGATAAGAAAAATCTCCAGGTAAAAAATAAATGGGAAGTTGGACTCTGCTAATACTATTTTATAGTTTGGGTAAAGCACTAGTGTTGAGGGAACAAAAGGGAATACTTGTGTAGTTAGGAAGAGGTGTGCAGGTGGATGGAATTATATGTGGAGATTGGGGAGGCATTACCCTGACATGCTCCTGAATGGTACTATTTAATTTGTAAAACTGGTTAATTCTTATTCTTTAGTGCATTTATACAGGCCTCTGGTATATTCGTGCTGTTAGGTAAGTGGAGAGAAGGTGGGTGAAGGCAAGAAGCCGATATAATAAGGAAGAGAGGGTAACAAAGAATAGGGAGGGAAGTGAGTCAAGAATAGGAACAGAGGGAACAGATCAAAGGGGGAAACCTTGATTCTTAAAGTGTAATAACCAACAAATACCAATAAAGAAACAAACACCAAAAAAAAAAGTGAAAACAGTAAATAGAAAATAAAACAAAAGATGATCAAAATGACCCAAATCTAGTAAAGTACCAAGAATACAATAACAACAGCTACCAAAATAACAATAGAAATAAAAACAAAACCTTTACACAGTTGATATGTCATTAACCCAGAGTTTCCACACAGCTTTCCCTGAATTGGCATCATTGTCTGATTTTAATCAGCCAAGTAGTTTCCTGGGAGGGGGCAGAGAATTGCCTTCCCAAAGCCTGTGATCTGTTGCTCCCTTTAATAACAGATCCCTGGTTGCAAGCTATGCTCTGCGCGTGACCCCCTGCAGGCCTCCATGGATTCAACTGCCTTAATCATTTTATAGGGAGTAAATATTGCACACATTTCAGTGTGTCCCATGCAGGCTTTCCTTGCCTAATACCCAAAAACCCACCAACTCAGGTGCCAGTCACTGTCTCTCTGCCCGCCACTGGATGGTTTAATCTGGCTTGAGACAGAACTACAGAACCTAGTGCTGCTTTTGGGCAGGGCTGAGAACCCCCTATTTGCCAGTGTAGGGCAAGCACAGGATCTCACCCTGCCTCAGGCCTGTTCAGTTTTCGGAGAAACAGTAGAACATCCACTTTGTTCATCTCTGCAAGTCACTCTCTGACTCTACTCCATGTATTTGTCACAGAACTAGCACTCCTTGCCTTCTGCAGTTCTCAGCTAAGAGTCATTGGAAGCTTCCTGGTAGTCATGAGTAGAACACTGTCTTACTTTCTTGTCGCTGCGATACGGTACCTGACACCCATAACCCAAACAAGAAAGGTTGATTTTGGCTCATGGTTTGTAGAGGTTTCAGCCCATAGTCAGCTGCTCCTAGGTAGGGTACTATGGCAGAGGGACATGGCAGAGGACATGTAAGATTGTGGCAAGGAGCCAGAAAACAGAGAAAGGGATCAAGGAGAAGGGATTTACACTCTTTCAGGCTACATGCCCAGTGGCCTCCAAGCAGGATTCAACTCCCTAATCACATTTATCTATAAACTTATCAGTAGACTAATCCACTGATAAGTATCACATCCCATGATCCAATTGCCTCCCCAAAATCCCACCCATGAGAAGGGAGGCTTTAGGGGACATCTAGATATAAACAATAATAAGCACTGAGTAGTCTGTATACAGCACTCCCAATGTATGGGACAGAAATGGGCAACTTACTATTGTTTTTTTCTGTGTTGGGCAAGCCTTACCTGTCCCCAGACTCCCACTGCCTGCCAGTTCTGGTGCACTGTTTTCTTACACAGTGAGGGTGCATCCTGCAGATCAGGGCACTAGAGTGCCTGTTCTGTTTGTTTGATATTTTTACAGTAGGCAGGTGCTTGGGTGCATGACAGTTGGTTCTGCCCCATTCTGTTTTTGGCTTCTCTGAATCTCCATATTGGATATCTCTTATTTCACACTGCCCAGTAGGGAGGATAGAGTAATTCTGAGTCAATTCATATAGCCAGACCATCACTGAAGAGCCAGATGTTTCTTATAGTCTGATCTTCTCCCAAGGTGGCATGTCCATGGGCTCTGGAGTTAAGGATGGGAAACTGTGACCCAAGACTGGCCTGGTTTTCTCTCTTATGCTCTCTAAACACCGGATTTTAGTCCAAACAGATTTTCTTTTCCTTTGTCCTCCATGTCAGACTTTATCTTTTAACCCTCTCCACACACACACACCTGTGTAACTGCTTTTTTCCAGCACCAATGCAGAGACATTGACCCCTACTGTCACCCCTCAGGTTCCCGGCTTTTCTGCTCTGGCAGATCATTAGAGTGTCTATTTGAATCTTGTTTTGATTTCAAAATTAGTACATGGCAAAATATTACTGAATCTTAAGTAAGTAGCAAATCACAATATATTATATCACTGTTCGTTCTTCGGTGAGTTCTACCTATATGTTGACAACAGGGCTACAAAAAACAGTTTCCTAAAGCTGGTATTCTTTCCCAGAGTCATCAAGCACCAACTATGTAAGTTGGTGCCGGTTGAAGCTTTGTATTTGTATGACCCAACAAGAAAATAACCCTGCTATGATAAAAGAAAAAACCATTTAATTATTAATCAGCCCTCCATGCACAGCAGCTGTGTGCACAGTGTTACGTGTAGGCTCCTGTGACAGACTGCTATGTGTGAGGCTTAGATCCCCATTAGCAACCATGGTACCTGGGCAAGTCATTGAACTCAGTTGGCCTTTATTTCCTCATTTGTGAAATGAATGTAGTAACAGTTTCTACATCGCAGGGTTATCATGAGGATTCATATACACAAAGTACTTGATTATGCAGGAAATGTAACCTATGTATTAATTGTTGTGTTTAGGCTTTCTCTGACATCATTTACCTTGCTAGAGAATATCTAAGAGTTAAAATGTGTATTAATTCCTTGTTGTGGAGAAACTGATGCAGAAGTTGTATCTGCTTTGTCTATCTTTCTAATGGTGTTTCAGCAAGAACCATACTATTTAACCCAAAATTCAGCTTGTAGTTTCTAGCTAACACCATTTCACTGCTTCTATTCTATACTTCTGAGGCCCTGTGAAGACTCATGTATAAGCACCACACTTTTTATTAGCCAGAGTTTATTGTAAAGGACAAAGTTTAGTTATCTTTATTTGAGTAACAAATAGATTTGTGAAAAAAAATTTCAAAAATGAGTCAGGAAATTTCAGAAAGTTCTTAGGTGGAAAAGAACCTCCCCCAAATCTGAGTTAAATAGACTTGATCCCCACAGATTTGTCCCAGCATGCATAGAGACAGCAAAATCAATAATAAACTAAAGACAGCAGACAGAGCCATTTGTATGTCATCAGTAGAAAAGCCATTACTACAATCCAAGAAGTTCTAAATTTGTCAACCCCTCCCACCGTCACCACTATAGCTCATACTGTGGCTACCTTCAGAGAGCTAAATCAGAACTGCTGCTCAGCTGAGCCCTAGAGAGTGACACAGACAAATTAATGGGATCCTTGCGTGCCAAAATAAAGTATAGACCCTGTCACCACCAATATATGTTAAGTCCATTAAGATCATATTTAATGAACTAAACTTTTCATTGGAAAGCTTTGCCAAGCTTGTTGAATTAAGGGAAAGAAGCCTATACAAAATTGCAAGATAAACTTATTTTTCTCTATACAAAGAAATATGGTTCATGAAAGTATTGTGAGTTTATAATACTTTAGATTTTTCTCAAAGTCAGGGAAAATAATATGGATTTAAAACTGCATTCTTGGATTGAGGTGAGAACTACAAATGAACTGGTAGTATTGTCAGCTATAATGGCCTCTGAGTGCCTTTGGGAAATGGCTTTTCAATAGTCAGACAATCCTCAAGGAAAAGCAAACTTTCAAATCATGTCCTGTTAATATAGGTCAGAAAAGCACAGGGAAAGAAAGGTGGTCTGAAGCAAGTGGTATGTTTTCATTTTTCATGTGTGAAGGGCATAATTTGGCTACATCTGTGTCTGCTACTTTTGGTTAATATTCTATGTCCCATTTATCCACAAACTTTGTATATCGTAAGTTTCAAAGTGTAGATTAAGTAAATAACAGCTCCTACTGAACATTTCTAACCTAGGAACACTTTCAAAATCCTCCAGAATGCCTTGTCTGTTGGGTAGTTGGAGGTAAGATAAAGCAATGTTTGACCAGAGAGTCGTGTATAAGTTTACTGAGCCTAACATTTATCTCAAAGTCCTTCTGGTCTTAAAAAAAAAAGAGCATTTTATTAATATTTTATTGATGCATGGTGGACACAGAATTTAAACCTGCCTTAAGCCACGTGACTACCCAACAACTCCGGAAACGAGGCCAGCACATACTGCCAAAGTATAGCTATAAAAAGATACAAATAAATAAGGTCATTATAGTGACCAAATTTCAGTACAATAACTTTAAAAGACCATAAAAAATACCAATAGTGGGAAAGGGTTTTTGTTTCTTCTGACCAATATCTACACAAAGAAACGTAACTTCATTTTTTGTGTGTGTGGAAAAAAATGGTATATTCGACACATAAAATTTAATTTTTTTAAATTTTTTTATTAGTTTGAAGGTAGTAAAATACAACAGAACAGAATGGAATAAAACCAATTGAGACAGTGTAGTGAAATTGGTACAGAACTTCGCAGCAAGTTACCAGGATAACAGTAATAGGTACCATAGTATATCTCGTTATCTTCACGATAGTTGTTCTTTCAATCAGGTATAGCAAGAGCAAAGGAAATATAGAATATTATAGGACTTATCAAAACAATATCAATAGAGCAATACCATTAATCAGGACAAAGCAAAACGCTGATAAAAATATTTGCCTTCAAAAAGATGGTAGGAGTAAATACCCTTTATTTGCTATATTATATATGGTCAACCTCCCAAGAGATGCTCAGATCTCTGGCTCCTCCTTGCTCATGGGGGGGTTGTGTTTCATTCTCAGCCCAAGGCCTGTAGACTCACAGCTGCTTACCAGCGGGGATCTCAGGAGATGCTGTTTCCTCTTGCCCTGGGGTGGCCGTGGCTTGCCAGACCACAGCCACTTACCAGAGCGGCTGGCTGTTTGCTCAGTTTCCCAGTGCCCTAAATTCCAACATGGCGCGGATCTCAGGAGACGCTCCGTAATTTCATTTTTATCGTTTCTTAAGACTATTGCCTCTTTACCTGGCTTGGTTCTTGTCTTTGAGCCTAAAAATGCACCCAATACCAAGGCGCTCACAACAGAAACTCTATTTCCTGTTTATCATTCATTTGAAGAAATTTAAGTACCTAGAACATAAAATTATAGCTTCACAGCTATTCGGTCCACTGAAAGAGATGGCTACTTCATGAAGATTCACACTGTCATTATCATAGCCTGGTTCCTGCTATCGGAAAATAAAAGAGTGCTCTCAGAAACTAACAGGGCACACCAGGTTTGGGGATCAAGGCATTCCCCTTTGAAAAGGAACCTCGGAACTGAGGCCTGAAAATAACGGGATTATCCTTAAATTTACACATAGGAAGAAGAGTATCCAGGGTGTAACCCACATGGGCTTACATCTTGAGTCAGGAAAGAGCTACACACATTTAAGGAAGTAAAAGAAGAGAAATAGACCTGGAGGGTGGTAACTGGGGTAGGATGGTGGGAGATGAAGTTGGGGCATGTGATGGAACCTTGGGAGGGAGTTTGTCTTCTTTCGGGGTATAGTGGAAAACAAAAGTTTTACATTTTAAAACACCTCTGGCTATCATGTGAAGAATGGCAGAAGGAGAAGATAACCAGTAGCATTTGCAATTGTGAAGAAGAGACAATGTTAGCTTTGGTCGTCATGGTTTGCTAAGCAACTCAAAGGCAGTCCAGGGAGATGTGAAGAGCATAGACTAAGGGTTTGATCCTGACTCTGCCATTTACTTGGGAATATGACCTTGGAAATCTGTGTCCCAATCTTATTGTCTCAAAACTGGGATGAAGATAGTACTATTAAAATACAATTTTCAAAAAGTTAAGACCATGATTGTCATGAAAATATAAAATGTGAATTCATGTCGACCTTGTATTTACTTCATGGATTATTCAGGAAACTATGATTTTAAAAAGTAATTCAAATGAGAATTAGATTTAGAAAAATTTATGTTTGAAAACATCATTTGCATCAACATGAGCACACAAAAAAATTCTATCATTATGGACAAGAAACATCTGTATCATCACCAGCCCTCTTCAAGGAAACTTTGTTCTCTAAGGCATTGTAAAATAGACCAGCCAAAGAAAATCCATATCCATACACCTGCAGAATTAGACCACCCCTAGAAGAGGGCCAGGCAATGCCAGCATTTCATTGAAAAGACCATTAGTTCCCCTCTTTGGCCATTGCATAATGTATCCAACAGTACCCATTTCCCAGCAATGTTATGTTAATTATATATGTAAGAAACATGAAATGTAAATGTTAGCTATTATTTTCATTGTTACATCTGTGATAAGTGGTAGCAGTAGAGATGGAGGAAAGTAAATGAGATTAAGATATATTTTCAACAGAAAATTGATAGAATTTGGTGATCTGCTGAAAGTGAAAGAAGTTGAGGAATCGAAGACCACTCTTGATTGTTTTTCTTTTGTTTTTGTACGTGAGCAATTGGGTGGCCAGTGTAAACATTTTCTGTAATGGAGACTGAGGAATTAATAGATTACAGAGTGGAGAAATCATGAGGTTGTTTTATTTTGTTTTGTTTTGATATTTTAAGTTAGAGATGCTTTTTAAACATCAAAGCATAGCATGAAACCTTAGTATGTAACTTGTGCCTCAGCTTCCTCATCTACGTAATTAAATGGGAATAAGAAGTTTTTATCTCATCAGGTTCTTGTTAGGATTTAACAACTTTAACTTATAAAGTGCTAAGAATAGAACCTGGCACATAACAATCACTCTACAAGCCAGGTGTGGTGGCACATGCCTGTAACCCCAGCACTTGGGAGGCTGAGGCAGGAGGAGCATTGTGAGTTCAAGACCAGCCTGAACTGCAAAGTGAGACCCTGTCTCACAAAGACAAAAAAAGAATCACTACATACATTTTTGATTAATAAATTAAATTAATTTTATTCTTTTCAAAGAACAATTATAAGATTAAGAGCTCAGAAATTTCCTGTACACTGATGGTATTTGAAACTAGAAACTCAAAACATCTTAGAACAGCTTCACAGTGGCCAACATGTCACTCTTTTTTAAAAATTTTATTTAGAAAGAAAAAAAAAACCAAACAAACAAAACAGAAAAAAGGGTAGCAACAATACAGAATTCCAAAGGAAAAAAAGAAAAGAACAATAACAACAAAAACAAAAACAAAAACACTAAGAAATCACTAGTTGATAAGTTACATACTGTCATCTTGGAAATAGTTGTTCAAGTTACAAAATTAAAGCATACAATGTAGACATTCAAACAGTGAGACTATTAACAGTTCTGCTCAGCAATCTAACAAAAACAGTAGTATGGTCATCTATCTTCCACACTTAAACATACATGCAGTTATATCCCTTAGAGCACTTTCTTTTGCTCTCTCTTTTACAGTAGCAATTATGCATTTTGGGTTTTATTACTCCTACAGTTCTATTACTTTTTTTATTTTAAAGAGAATAAAACAAAAGAGGGCAGAACAAAGTAGATCAGAACAGAACAACATAAGCAACACAACACTTTACAACAAGACAACTGGACATTTACAGTAGCTATCAAAATATCTCTTTCTCTGCTATAGTTGAGCATAGTTTCAGATACAATAATACCAAACATAACACAATAGTATAAAACTGTTCAAGAGAATGAAAGAATTACAGGACATTCTGAACCGAATAACTATGATCAATGGCTACTATAATATCTCATTTTGAATAAAAATATTTGTTTATACTATCACATATATTAAAATCCCAATAAGACACAACACAACATGTCAACTCTTTTAGCAAGACGTGGATCTGGTCTGAACCAGATCAGAGAAAGACAAGACCAGAACTGCCAAAGGACTTTAACAAAACACTCAAAGATGGGGTTTCTGCTTCTGAAAGAGCCCAGTAATCTCTGGATGTATTGGCACTGTCAAGAACTTGTCCCCCCACCATTTCCTTCTAGTATAAATTCTCTTTGAAAGTAAGATGCACTGTTTAACACAGTCAGCTTTTCTTCTTCTAATTCTGGTACTGCATATTTTCTGCAAGAAAATCATTGAGACATTCCTGCAGAGGAACCAGCTGCTTCCCCAAAAATCCAAAATGAATGCCATCATTATTATGAGAAAAGTAAGTTTGCTACTTGGAAAATGAAACTAAATATAGCTCTCCCAAATACTATCTTATGTGTTTGGGAGTTGGGTCCTTCCCTCAAACTATTAATAGTTAACAGCTTTTGATAAAGGCAGTCACTGACTTTTTTCTTTTCAAATAGTTTCACTGTATCAGTGACTGTAAAAGTTGTCATTTGCATTTTAATTTCTAGAATTATTCTGTTTTTGGTAATGCTGCTAGGGCACCTTACATGGCTTAACCTTACTGCCAAGGAAAGGTGCTTAGGGATCAGAGGAGTCTATCCAAAGAAATAGTGCCATCAGAGGTTTTGTGCAGTACAGTGGTATACTGGACAGAAATGAAAAAACAAATTTGCTTGGAGACCTCAAATATGGGGTTCAGAGAACTGTCAACTAATAGAGGTTGAAAAATATTACCATAATCGCATTATGTATTATGTATTATATATTATGTATTATGTATTTGTAACTGAAAATCTTTTATAATGTCAGATTATAATGTCAGATTCTCATTTATTTGGGATGACTTAGGTACAGTTCTAAGGGAATGTAGAGCAATATATTTAGGGTTGCTGTTGTCCTAAGATTTAATGCTCCAGCAATACTTTTAAATAATCATCCATAAAGAGTCACTTTAGAATTAGGGATTTTATAAATAACTTAAAAATTTCAAAAGTGATTCACTTGAATTGCAATCCATTTGTAACATTTTTCAAAAGTTTGTTTATATCTTTAATAAAGGTTTTTTTAATCTTCACTTTTAATTTCATTGAGAGACATTAAGTAGTTTTTATGTTAGAGTTCTGATCACATGTGAAATTGAGAGGTAGATGAAAGTAGAAGTAGAAAGTGTTTCCCCTTCCCTAGTCCAAGTTACTTTTTTTTACCTAGCAGCAGCAATTATTTTCTCACATATCCAAATGCTTCTTCAGATCCAAATGCCCAGTCTAGGTTTAAGAAACTACCCTTTGCCCTAAAAAATCTTACTCTGTAGTGTGTTAAGGATTGCCCAGAATCAGAAGAGGCAATTTATGAAACTAAAAGAATAAGAAAAACAAAGGCTGGATTAAAAGTAAAATGGGGATCCTGTCAACTTGATTGGCTTGGGAGCCACCCACTGTATTGGAGGAGCACAATTCTGGGTGTATTTGGGTATGTTGTAGAAGAGTGAACCTGGGTTCTACTATATCTAGTCCCTCACCCCTTCCCTGGCAATGTCCTCCTGCTATTTTTCACAGCTCTCATTATCTAACTAGAAACCAAGTACTTTGTAGAGAGACAAGACTTTCTGCCATGATATTTCTTTCCTGGAGCCCACTAACTATGGATTGAATCATCTTGAAACCATGACCCAAATTAAACATCTCACCCTTTAAATTGTAGCTGTCTGGTATTGTGTGCCAGTGAAAGGAAAGATGACTAACAGAAAATGTGTCCTGCAGAACAGCAGTCTTGGCCGTTCCTGTACTAGACCATGTGCTCTAGAGCCCTTGGAAACTGCTTTGTAGGAAGAGTTTGGAGCTGCAGGGTAGCGAAGCCTTAAACTGCTGCAGACAGGAACTGATAGGTGATTCTGGTAGGAACTGAGACCAGGATGCCGATAGGTATATGGATGATAAAGGAAAAGCGCAGGAGATTCCAGCCGGAAATGCTGTTGGCACTTCTCTGGAAGGCATGTATGTTACACTCTGGAAAAAATTGTCCATCTTTTCCATATGTCCTAAGACTTTGCAAGAGACTGAGACTAAGGACTGGGGATTAATTAATGTGGCAGAAGACATTTCAGGACAGCCTAACATTCAGGCTGTGGTATGGGTGCTGCTGGCTGATTTTAGCCAGATAGGTAGTAACAATGAGGAAAAAGCACAACAAAAAAATTATGAAAAAGTTAAATTTTGGCCCAAAGGAACCACATGTAAAGTTGAAGACAAAAGAGATGTGGTTGCTAAAGGTATTAGTGTCATTAAAAAGAAACCAAGTGCTTCATACAGGGACAAGAAGAAAGACTCCTTGAGAACATCTCAGGAATCAGTAAGAGCTCAACATTGCAGGCTCAAGGTGCAAAAGTGCAACCTTTATGGAGAAGAGACTCCCTGGGAGCTCTGCTTCACAAGGGCCTCCTAGCAAATCGGTTTCTTGGCAATCATTTCACTGTACTCACTTATCCAAGCACTCACACACTGGACAAGCCACGGTCCAAAGACCCCCGGCTACTGCTTCTGCTGAACTAGCTCTTAGCATCATCCACATGATGATGGTTTTACTAGCAGAATACAAGAGCCGTGAGAACAGGGAAGCTTCCATCCAGATTTCAGAGGAAAGCCCGAGAGGTCAGGCAAGCAGTTCCCGACAGGACAGTGTAAGAAGCTATAGGAATAAAACCGCAGGCTCCGGGGAAACCTGAGGAAGTTGCAGATGCCAGGGACGTGAATGTCTGCTGAGGAAAGCAGGCCAGGGATGGAGCCAGCCCAAGAGAGAGGCTGTGTATGTTGCAGTGGGCAGGGCAATAGAAATGGTGCTGCCCAAGTCCTTTAGAATTCAATTTTACCACCATGTGTCCAGGATACCACATAGAGAGCTTCAGCACTAATGGCTGTGTTATAGATTACATATTTCTCCCCCGCCCAGGCCTCATGTAACATAGATGTGGCTGAATCTAGCGTTTGTGAGGTTTGTTGTCCAGCGCTGGGATTGGTGATGTGAGCGTTCCACCCATCTAGGAGTGGGGCGACAATATGATGTCGCTGCAGGTGTGTCTCGCTCTTTTGCTTTAGTCTTGCTGTTTGCAGCAGCCATGAATGGCTGCCCCTCCACACCATGCTGTCTTGGAGCCAAGTGAATATGTACTGAAATGAGTATGGACCAAAACCTCCAAGAACTGTAAGAAATAAACCTTTCCTTCCCTAACTTTGGACATCAGGTGTTTTGTCTCAACAATGAGTAAAAAGTCACTAAGACAGGCTGTCTTGCTGGGTTTCAATCATGCTCTGGTCCAATTCTTTTCTATCTCTCCATCTCTACCTTTTAGAAAGGAAATATTTAACCTGAGCCATTTTTCCCTGGGATTATGTAACATGATTTTGAATTTTACAGAAGTTCATAGCTAATAGTTTGCCTTAAGTCTAAGAACAGAGTTGGACTTTTTTTTAAAGTGCTGTAACTTGTGAAATGTTGGCAAAAGATTATTGTGTTTTCAGTTTTAGCTTTGATAGTTGTATAATGTTTGGCAGAATTGTGACCACATATTTATTTGGAGATTGAGTATGGTTTAAGGAGATGTATTTGGGTGTCAAGGTGGCAAGGGGTGCTATGTGATACTTAGGCTTGTGTTTTCTTGATTGGCTTAGGAATCACAGGATTGGGGAAGCATGTTTCTGGGAATATCTCAGTGGGGCATGGAGGTCTGACCTGAGATATTATATCTGGGCCCTCACCCCTTCCTCTCTAGTACTATGCCTTTGCTTTTCCTCTGCTGCCCTGAACTAACCATCTTCCTTCTACCACACCTGTTTGCCATAAAATTTCTGCTGTGGAGCCAGCCAACCCTGGACTTAAGATCATGAGTCAAATTAAACCTTTCCTTTGTCAAATTGTGAGTGTCAGATATTGTGTCCTAGCAATAGGAAAGATTACTAATACAAGCAATGTGGAATAACATATTATTATCTATACAGTCTGTACTCTTTTGCCTTCAAATGATGTATTTATGTAAAAGATATTTTGTATAAGGTCAAATAGTATTGTATACTTTCAATGTGCTATTTTCTAGATTCTTCTGTGGTCATTAGTTAATAAAATTCTTAAAAGGGAAACCCTATAGTTCTTATGCAAATATAAAATGTCAAAAGTTTTATTTCTAGTAGTCCTGTCTAAAATTCCAAGAGTCCCAGTAGATACTTCAAACATAAATAGTATAAGAATCCTATATATTCTGTATTTTGCCTATACATGCATACCTGTAATAAAGTTTAATTTATAAATTAGACATGGTGAGGGATTAATGAATAATAAAATTGAATGATTATACTAATATATGCTCATAAAAGTTGTAAGTTGTTTATTTCTGGAATTTTCTGTTTAATATTTTTGGGCCACAGTTGAGTATGGCTTACTGAAACCACAGTTGGCAAATGCTCAAATAAGGGAAACTACTGTATCTCATTAATTAATGAGAGAATCAGTGAGTCATTGCACCCAACTCAAATGTAATTTTAAAAGATCCTGTGCATTTAGGTAAATGAGAGTCAAAAAATGAATTTACAAATAGATGTAAAATTGGTCTATCAATAGGGCAATGATCAGTTACATCCTACAAGACACAATTAATATGCATTTCTGTGGGCAAGAATCATTTACACTATCAATTTTGTGCAACTTACAGAGTGGTAAAATAGCTAATGAAGGAAAGGAAAGGAAGTCAAGGAAAGACTGAGATAACCACAAAGGATGCTTTTAACAGGATGGCCAGCAATCTTTGATTCATTTAAATGCCTTTCATAATTTGTGCCTAAACTATTCAATTTATTCCCTCCTCTCTCTTTGCTGTACTGTCATGTCATGTTATCACTTTCATATGAAAATATACACCAACACAAAGTAAAGAGAAATCTATACCTATAGACTCATAGCTCAAAATTGTGATGATTGCAAGCTACCAAAATTAAATAGCTTTAATGTGATTCCCTGTAAGTTTTAATTCCTATTTTGAAACTAGAGCATGAGACTAGTTATGTCAACAAAATAATATACCTGTAAATCTATTCATATTTTAAGTAATCCCAATGATATTTTTAAACAAATATATTTATGGGAGAGGAAGACAGTCTTAAAATGAATAAGAAAAAAGAGAAAGATAATGTGTTAGTTATAGACCTGTGTCCATGAAAGTTAAGCCTGACTCTAATATCTGTAATAACATGATATTAATTTATCAATAGAGCATCATCACTGTTTAGCATTATATTAATGAAGTAGTTGTTTTTATTATTTCAGTGCATGCTTCTGACTCCAAAATAGTCACTAACGAAATAAGCCACTTAGGAATTTTATGAATTTGACTGCCACTGTTTTCTATTTCTTAAAATGGACTATGATAATACTCTAAGCATAAACTTTTTGTTAATTCAGTTCACAATTAAATTTGCAAGTGGAATACCAGATTGCAGCATAGACCATCTACTTCCCAGAGACAGGAACACTAAATACAGAAATCATACCATGGCTTCTGAAGTTTGCACCAGTCTTTTAAAGAATCCACTTTACCAGTCATTCTTTATTCATCTGACAATTCTGTAGCTAAAAAAAAATTTTTTTAAATTCGTATTCTTATATTGATTTAAGGAACGAAAATGATTGTATTGTTTTATAGGAGCCACTTTAAAGGTTTGAGCTCAAAAAGTGCTGTTGAGGATGAGATATCTAAACGTGACATTTAAGCTTCTAACTTGCCTGCCCTCTCCTTGGCCTGGTTTCCTTTCACTTGCAGCCAGAAAAATCAAGATAGAAAATACAGAGTTGGGAGATCTAGGGACTGTGGAAAAGCTTCATATATAAAACAGTTATTTTTCATTTAGTCATTTGCACTATAAGATGTTTTCCTTTTGAAATATAATCTCCTGCTTTCAACAAAAGAGAATATATTATACCATATTGTGTGTGCACTAGACAAATTAAGACAACTGCCAAGAGACAGCACTGTTTAAAAACCAAATTGTTTTTAATTGGTGTGAACCTGATGAAGACCTGTAGATAGTGGCTTGGGAGATATGCCAGCGAAGCTGTTTTACATTTGATAAGACTCTCATTTGGGAGACATAAAGCAGATGTTTATTGATTTTTGCTATTAACCATAAATGAAATACATACACAATTTTTTTTATTTCAATATGCTGCTTTAAAATCAGTATGTTGCATGTATTTGTTGGCCATCTGTACTTCTTCCACTGAGAAGTGTTCATTTATTTTAATTGCCCATTCTGATCAGTTCATTTTTAGTAGGATCTAACTGTTGAGTTCTTTATATATCCTAAATTTTAGTCCTCTACATGAGGAGCATCTGGCACAATTTTTTCCCATTCTGTATGCTGTCTTTTCACTTTGTTTGTTGTTTCCTTTGATGTTTAGAAGCTTTTTAATTTGATGTGATCCTATTTGTTTGTTGATTCTTGATATTATTTCTTGAGCCACTGGGGTTCTGTACATAAAGACCCTTGCTATGCCTATATCTTCAAGAGTTTTACCTATTGTATCTTCCAGCAGATTAAATCTTTCTGTTTAAACATTTAGATCTTTGATACAGTTTTTCTCATTAACTTTTCATTCATCGTTGGGACAAAATACTCGACACCCAAAGTGAAGGAAGGAAAGGTTTATTTAGCTCACTGTTTGTGGAAATTTCAATCCATAATCAGCTGGCTCCAGTGCAGGTTGACGTGGCCCTGGGGCAACACTTCATGGCAGCAGCCCACAAAAGTGGCCAGAGCAAAAGGGCAAACAAGGGAAAAGCATGCCTCCTTCCTTCCTTTATATTGTATGCCACCTAACTGCCAATGGGTGGGTGCAGCACTCACATCACCAATCCCAGCACTGGACAATGAACCAATCACAAATGCTAGATGTGCCACCTTTGAAAGGCCCACCACCCATGACCTCATGAGGTTTTGGGGGGACACCTAGACATAAACTATAACACAGTTTGATTTTAGTTTAGCACATGTTGAATTATAAGGGTCTGGACTCAATCTTCTACATGTGGATATTCAATTTTCTCAGCATCATTTCTTAAAGAGGCTGTCTTTCCTCCAGTGTATTCAGCATCATGGCCATTAAAGCAATGCAAATTAAAACAACACTGAGGTACCATCTTACTCCAGAAATAGTGGCTATCATCAAGAAATCAAATAATAACAAATGCTAGTGGGACTGAAAGCCTATGGAGATCAGAATGGACATTCCTCAAAAACTAAAAATAGAAATTTCATTTAACCCAGATATTCCCTTTCTAGGTATCTTCCTGAAAGAGTTAAAGTCACCATATTACAGTGATATGTGCATACCTATGTTTATAGTAACACAATTTTTCATAGCTAAATATTGGAAATACATGACCATCAACAGATTAATTGATAATGAAAATGTGGTATTTATATATAATGGAATACTACTTTGCCATAAAGATGAACTTGAGGCATTTGTAGGTAAATGGATGCACCTAGAGGCCATAATGCTACATGAAATAAATCACACACATTTACATATCACATGGTTTTTCTTGTATAAGAAACCCAAAACATAAATAAAGGATAAAGTAAAAGATAATAGTAAGAAGGGAGACCTTTCTCAAATAGAAAGAAGAGGTCGAAGGAGAGGGAATGGAAGCAAGAGAAAAGGGAAGGAAAGAAAGGAATTGAAAAAAATGGAAACAGATCTTTTGTAAATGAGAAAGGGTCTAAGAATTGGGGTGGGGAAGGTTGGAAGAGTTAGGGGATTAAAAAAAGAAGATATGTTATATACATATACCAGCTCCACATGATAAATGAAAGCATTATGTACTACACTAATAAAAATGCATTAATAAAGAAAGAGGAATAAAAGATATGTTTCAACCATTACAACAAGTCCTGGGGCTTCAATAGCCTGTCTTTCCTACTTTGTATGCTTTCAGTGTCATCATCTTGGTTCTGCAAAGAGACTAAATACAGTCACGCATGTTTCAGGCAAGAAGAGCTTAGGGGCCAGTCTGTGAATCATTTATATTCTAGAGTTTACCCATAATTCACTTTAGAAAATAAAACATAAATCACATTGGCAATTTGCTCTATAAGATTGCACATGTGGAACGAGATAAATTTGGGGGAGTATCTGTGAATCTGAATGTGTATGGCATCTTTTCTAAATGTTCTTTCCATAGCAGGGATTGGAAAACTACAGACCACAGGTTGAATCTAGACTCTTCCATCACTGTCCCAACATCCCTACCTGTTTTTGTAACTAAAGTTTTATTGGAGCACAACACTCTATATCTGCTTACTTACATCGCCCAAGAATGGTATAATAGGTAGTTGCCATAGAGACTACATGGCCTGCAAAGTCTAAAATATTTTCTATTTGGCTCTTTAATAAAAAGTTTGTTGACCCTTGTTCTATTGCATAATAGTCACTAAAGATGTTATCTGCCACTTAGTTTCCTACATGCAAGTTCATTTGTTCACCACTGATGAAATCAAGAGACCATTTATTTTGTTAAAAGGAAAGAGGATATAATCAAAGCTAACCCCAAGGAGATAGGGGGGCCCCATTTTCTTCAAGTCACCATTTCCACATACAAGTGTATCAGGGTTCATTATAGCAGAGAACAGCAGCAGTACGGAACACGTAAAAATAATACACATGTTCAGGCTCGTTTCATCTCTCCCAGGGCCGAGAACTCTCTCTCCTTGCCTAAGGGAATGAAGTTGGACTAGACCTCTTGGTGCAAGAGTCAGTCCATTCATCTGGGCTGAAGCGAGGTGGGGGTAAATTTATGGCCTTGGCCTGTGGAATTTTGGAGAAGCTGTTTGTCTCTAAAGGAAAAAAATCTAACTTTTAAGGTTCCATTTTGTGGTGCTGTGGCACGTTCTAAGTGATTGAACAATAATTCTTGCTGCTTAGGAAAACTTAATAGGATGCAGTTCTTTTTGAGATCTTGCCTTCTTTTTTATTGAAAAACTAACTTTTGTTCCTCCATTGTTAAAGAAGCATTATGTATTACGCTGTTGTCAAAGCTACAGGCTAATAGTTTGCTTTCATGTCTCCCTGATATACAAAATAGCTTAACATGCATTTTCCTTTGTATTTACACCTGTGTTGTAAAATCTAGTACTGTGTATTTGTCATGACTCTAGTTGCAGGACCCAGGCAGCTGTATATGAACATGTAAAAAGAGAGTTAAAATCATTTTGATTGTAGAGTTTGGTTTTTATAGTTCCAGACATCTCCTGCAGGTGTCATCATCTAAAGAGATCAGACTTAAATCTTAGGATGTTATTTCCCCCACATTGTCTATATGCAAGAAGATAAGGCAAAAACTAGAGGGGAAAAAAACACTGATAAAATTGTGATGAGACTTCTTTGGGAATAATTCTGGGCTTGCTCTTCAAAGGTAGCGGGGGTCAGGCCCTCTCAGAAGGGGTGCTTGTTGGGTCTCAGCTGTGCGTGCTCTACAGAAAGCTGCGTTCCCTGCCAGGCCACCTCTGCTGTTCATGTAGCCCAGGACCAGGCCCAGGAGATGTCTTTGTAGTATTCTTTCCAGTGTGAAAAGTTGGATTAGTTTACTGTTAAAATGTCTATTTTCCTGAACTAGATAGGAACCATTTGTACTTGCTAGGACTTAAAACTGCAACCTTTTTATCAGCTCATTTCCTTTCTGCCAAAGTCAAGGTTAAGAAGCCAGGTTTACTTGCCTCCACAGCAAAACTCCCTGTGAGAAAGCAATAGGAGCTTGGAAAAATAAAGTTTTATCCCAAAGTTTTTTCTCCAAATTATTATGCTGTTTGAAAATGTTAGTGGTTCCCTAGGGGCTTTTCTCCCTAGGTCCCTTGCAAGGTCATTGCAGTTATGGCCATGGTTGACTAATGGAAAGAAAAAACTTTGTTTTAAACTTGGATATTTGCCTACATTCTAGAGAAACTCCAAGGAAAAACAAATTGTTTCTCGTGTAGCTTCTTTTAGGGGCTGGAAGGAAGAGGATATTGAACAAATTTGTCTGAGTGCAAATGCCCTCATTTATTGTGACATGCCTGTGGATTCAAATTTGTAGCGTGGCTTTTCTCTCCAATATAAAGCATTGGAGTTCAGACTAATTCAAAGAGTGTGTGAGGAGCAAGACTGTGCCATTCTTGGAAACTTACAAAAAAAGCCCTCTTTATATATAAAAATAAATCTTGGGGAGCACACCGAGCAGAAAAGCAAAGAGAGTCACAGGATATGAGATCCAGCCTAAAAGAAAAACTTTTTCCTTAAATATCTCCTAGGGCTTATTTTGTTTGAGTTTTTAGCATCAGTGTTAGCCTGCTGTAAGAAGAGCCAGCAACCTGTGAGAGGCACAAGTGCTGGGATTTAGAGGGAGAACCACCAATTCCCTGCTCCGAAGAGCTACCATGAGGGTGCAGGGCGAGAATGAGCAGGTGACCTGTGGCTGGAATGTCTTGCAGCTGGGAGTTCACGTGACACTCACAGATGAGAATCTAGCATCAGTGGCCAATGAGCTCATGAACTAAACTGAAGCTCCCATCACCAGGACAGGATAGAGGAGCCCTGCACGTATCCTGGGACAGTTCTGGGAAGTGGAGGCAGATGCCATGCGGCCCGGCACAACCCCTGTGTTATCCCCACTGGGACTTCTCATCCTGTCCTCTTGTTTGCTTGCCGACTGCAGGTTCGTCCCAGAGGCCTGGTCAGCCTGTACAGTCACGTGTGGTGTGGGGATCCAGGTGCGAATAGTCAGGTGCCAGGTGCTCCTGTCTTTCTCACAGTCCGTGGCGGACCTGCCTGTTGAAGAGTGCGAAGGCCCCAAGCCGGCATCCCAGCGTGCCTGTTATGCAGGACCATGCAACGGGGAGATTCCTGAGTTTAACACGGACGACGCAGATGGGCTCATGGGTGGCCTGCAGGATCTCGACGTGCTGTATGACTGGACGTATGAGGGGTTCACCAAGTGCTCCCAGTCATGTGGAGGAGGTAAGGAGGGGGCCCTGGCTCTGGCCCCAGCCATCTCTGTCCTTTTTCTGTCACCTCTCCCTGCATGCAGCTGTGTCATATGATTGCCCCATTCCAAGAATGATAAGCAGGGATGGGAGGAGGGGCACACTGAATGAAACATGCTTGGATTTGTCCTTCGTCCTACGTGGCTTTCAGTCAGTGAGTGGCCAACACAACTAATGCCCGCACGTTCATGAGAGTTCTGATGTGTTGCCCTAAACATTTATCGAGACCCTTGCCTCTGCATGCAGTGTGAGCCGAGACCCAAGGTGCAAACCTTTCTGCTGTTTCTGAGAGCAGGTTAGGGCCCCTTCAGTTTACTCACCTGGTTTTCCAAACAAAGACGTTGGCTCTACAGTACCTGGAGCTGGCGAAGACTTTCATCATCAAGTCAGACTCCACTCCATTTTACAGTGAGGGAAAGAAGCCGAGTGATTTGTTCAGGATCTCATAGCTAGCAAGTGGCAGAGCTCAGAATATGCAATGAGTCTGTTCACTGTCTGTGGTCTATCATGCCACATTTTCTTAAGCACATAGACAATTCCTGAAGCCTTCTCATTATTAATACTTAACGGTCAACTGTTTCCATGTGTGTTTACCTGGTCTTAAGTGTATCCCATGTTGATACCAAAATACCTTTAGTGATTTTAAAATTCATTTGGCAGTTAATAAATGTGTCTATGTACATGGGGTACAATATGATGTTCTGATGTATTACATAGTTTAGAAAGATTAAACCAAGTAATTCGCATATTCCTTCAGTGATTCTTTGTTTCAGGTATTATAAAAAGGATTATAACAGGAAATAAATTAACTCAAGATTATGGTTTTTCTTAGCACTGTAGAAAATGCATTAGATCTCTGTTACCACTATGTCCCACGTCTTCTGCTGAGGGGTTTTGATAGGTAAGGAAGTGTTGACTGACCATCTGCCAAATCTCTTTCACTTGTCCTCAGTAACCACTTTAAATATGTCGATGGCCACGCCCAGATAATTTCATACTTAACTGGTTAAAAGTTATTTCCCACAATTATTTTCTAAACCATGACAATTATGGAAGTTTTTAAACGGCATCTTCTGTTACAACTGAGAATGTAAGAATAAATGTGTCCACATTGTTCACATGTAGTTGAAAAGGAATGGGAAGTGGAACAAGTATCAGCAAAGAATCAGTTTTTTCCAGCAAGTCTTTTTAAGCATTTAATAGTCCTGACCTTGAGGCTCTTGTTTGTTTCCAATTTTCCAGTTTAAAACCCCAGAATTGTGAAGTGCTTTAATGGAGAGCCCTGGCAACTTAAAACCGAAATTCTTCCCAATAATTCTGGCAGACGGCTTCCTGGAACTCAGCTAATGAAACTGTACTTGTATGGCTCTCTTCACTCTGAAAACATCTTTTCTTTCTTGCCTAATGGGGGAGAAGAGTCAGATAAGCTTTGGTGATTGCTGAGCTTGGGCAGGAGCTGAGAATTCAGGGGAAAGGCTGTAGCTTTTTCCCAATATAACAAATGCCTTGGAGTTCAGACGGTTGTGTTTTTAATCCCCCGTTTCCACGATCACCTGAATTGAATGATCATCATTTCCAGTCAGAAATAAATGTGCTTTGAAAGCATTATTTATGATCCCTCAGGCTCTTGATTGCAAGTCAAGCTTGGAACTTTATCGGCAAGTAGAAAAACAGCAGATGCAGTGACAATATGTAAATACCTGAATACCTTTATCTTTAAGAGTGTGACCATTCCACTGACCAGTAGGGAGTTTAAAACGGAAAGTCCAGAATGTGTGTGGAATTTATTAAAGTGTTTTCAGAAGCAATTGATTTAGAAATAAAATTTGGATATTTGATATACAGTTGATCTCTACCTGTAGGAATTGTCTTTGTATAAAGCTATACATACATCGTTTATCCTCTATGTCTAAGGAAGGATAGAGCTACTAAAAATTCTTAGGTCTTTTACTGTCATCAATTGAACACACTTACCTACAGTTAAGTCAGTATGCCAATGTAATATATTTACACCTAAAATATTTGAAAATTCTATAGTGGTAAAAATATGCTTGGGTTATATAGTCCATATGATGCCCATATGCACTAACTAACAAATTATTTCACTATATGGGGCTTGCATATTTTCAAGTCACTGCTTGGCAGTAACATTGTACTATATTATCAACTTTGATCTTTCACCAAAATATAACCCACAAGATTATATATATTTTTAATCATTTTTGCTGAAATCAACCAAAGATATGCAAGATTAACAAACAGACTTTAAATCATTTGGGGGTTGTAGAGCCAGTCAGGCTAATTTTATTGTTTCTTTAATCTCAAGAGATGAAATATGATAGATGCAAAAGTAACCTTTCACCTAGCATAGGCAACAAACAGAAGGAAATAGTTAGTAAGTTAGTCTGTAGTCAGTGGCTGCGTTTCCCCAAGCTGTCATCAAATATCATGTAACAATTATGCTTTTCTGGGAGAGATAAAGACAGCAAATCCCATTTTCTGGAAGATTGAAAGTGAGCCTAACCTCCTCAGATCTGTGTCCTGTATCCTGCTATCGCCTCCTTGTTATATTTTAATTTCCCACCTCTGAATTGATGGTATGATCCAGGAGGTATGATAAAAGAGCCCAGTTTTAAAACTGCGCTTGCTTTAAACCGGACTCCTAGATGTTAAAATTCACATGAAAATCTAACTGAGTGTCCATGGCTCCTTTTTCTTTAGGAGTCTTCTCCCATTATGTTTCTGTCAAGAAAGGTAAACCTAGATCCTAAGATAGGGTACTTAAACACAGGCTCCCTGGCAGTTTGAAGAGATGGTTTCAGGCCATATTTTAGCCCTTCTGGAAACAACACAGACTGGGAGAACTGACTCCTCACATCCTTGCCTCCCACCTCCACTCCCTGCACCAGCTCTGCATGACCCCAAAGGTGCAATCCTTGCCCTTCTTTCCATGTCCCCCACTCCGAGGCGGCTCCCTCCCCTCAGGTTCCTTTCCTCCCACACCCACTCCCACCTCCATTTTGCCTCAGTTCTTGCATAGGATGTGCTGCCCGTCATCCTATAGAAATAAAGGGTATTGAACACGAGTCAGGCCCCAGGTGCTCCTTAATTCCTACAAAACTTCTGTCTTGGATTTCCCTTACCAGCCAGACCCCACTTAAGGAAACTGAGGAAACACACGTACAGCCACAGAGATGCAACGCAGTGTTGCAGAGGCCTTACGCATGGCTTTATAATCCCTTAGATTACACAGTAGCAACCCTGGAAAGCTGCTTAATCTCAGTCCTGAACCACCCCCCGGTGATTTTTATCTTTAGCCATGATGAATGGTTTGTGGTAATGTAAATTTGTGTTTTAGATATCTAAGGGAGATTACCAATGTCCTTTCAGAAACTTAGTCCTTACCACCCTCTTCTCTTGATGTCTTAAAAGGGACAAATAGAAAAAGGTCACATTCCTCACAGCATGTACAAATACACCTGAATCAAACTCTTTATCTTTTTTTTTTTTTTTGAGGGATAGGGGTTGAGATAGGGTCTCACTATGTAGTCCAGACTGGCTTTGAACTCTCCAAGATCTTGTTTCAGCCTCCCAAGTACTGGGATTACAGGTATGTGCCTCTGTGCCCAGCCTGAAGTACGTACTTTCAAATAAGGCATTTGATAAGTTCCCAGCTTAGATCATCAATGCAATTTTGTAAGGTTTTAAACAATTGAGTAAAATCAAAATATACCTTATTCTAGAGCAACACTTAGAAACATTTAATACTACCAAGTAAGTAAATAGTCAAAATCAAATTACATAATCCCAAGATGTGATGGCACAGGTTAAACATTTCCACTGAGAGATGGTGGGATAGAGAATAATTGGACCAGAGCAAGGCTGAACCCCAGAAAGACAGCCATTCGTCCTGTAGCTCTATATGTGGTATGCCGGACACATGGTGGTAAAATTGAATTCTAAAGGACTTGGGCAGCACCATTTCTATTGCTCTGCCCACTGCAACACACACAGCCTCTCTCTTGAGCTGGCTCCATCCCTGGCCTGCTTTCCTTAGCAGACATTCACGTCCCTGGCATCTGCAACTTCCTCAGGTTTCCCCGGATCCTGCGGTTTTATTCCTATAGCTTCTTACACTGTCCTGTCGGGAACTGCTTGCCTGACCTCTCGGGCTTTCCTCTGAAATCTGGATGGAAGCTTCCCTGTTCTCACGGCTCTTGTATTCTGCTAGTAAAACCATCATCATGTGGATGATCCTAAGAGCTAGTTCAGCAGAAGCAGTAGCCGGGGGTCTTTGGACCGTGGCTTGTCCAGTCTGTGAGTGCTTGGATAAGTGAGTACAGTGAAATGATTGCCGAGAAACTGATTTGCTAGGAGGCCCTTGTGAAGCAGAGCTCCCAGGGATTCTCTCCTGAAAATAAAAGTTGACACTTTTGCGCTCTGAGCCTATAATTTTGGGCTCTTACAGACTCTTGAAATGCGTCTGCAGCATCTTTTTTCTTGTCCCTGTACAAAGGTAATTGGTTTGCTTTTAACTGCACTAATCTGTTTTTACAGCACTCACAGTTTAAAGGACAATCTAATCTTTTAGCTTCAACTTCACATTGGTTCCTTTGGGGCCAAAATTTAAGTTTTTACTAACTTTCTGTTCTTTTTCCCCATTGTCACTATAAATCTGGCTAAAATCAGCCAGCAGTACCCATGCCACAGCTTGAGTGTTAGGATGTCTTAAGATTTTTAATTTAATTTAATTGCAGCTGTTTTGAGATTAATAATTGCATCATCCTTAATATCAGTTTCCTGTATAGTCTCAAGACGGAAGAAATCTAGATAAAATTTTTCCCAGAGTGTGACCACACTGCCAGGTGTAATCCAAATAATGATCCTATTTCCCGAATACCAATTTCCTGTATTAGTCAGCTTTCTCCCTGCTTAAACACCATACCCAGCACTCACAGTTTAAAGGACAAAAGGCTCTATTTGCTCATGGTGTAAGTCCATTATCAGTTGGCTCCTCAGCAGAGACATCCTGGCAGAAAGGTGTGGCACAGTAAGTGGCTTAGTTCATGATGCCCAGGAACCAGAGCAGGAGAAGCGTGCCAGAGGTAAAAGGAAGAGGGGCCACACATGGACGGCATAGCTGTACCTCCGTGGCCTGCCCAGATTCACCAATCCCCCGGGCAGACCCAGAAACCAGTCAAGTTGAAACTGCACCCTAACTGCCACATATCTTTAACTGGTGATCACAAAAAGAAATTCAATTTTGGAGCTACAAATAACAAAACTAGAAAAAAAGATCTAATGGAAAGCATCGTGGCCATAGGATAAATGCTGTGATTTATTAAGAACAAAAATTGATTTCTCAAACTTAGGAAGAAAAAAGTATATTGATTTTGATTTTCTAGCTTTGGAAAATCACCTTTTAAGTCTTGGTCTTTCTGAGTAACGTAGATCGGTGTAACATCAACTCCTGTGGGGTGGGAGAGAGTATGCAGGAGGACAGAAAAGGGCTGACAAATGATGAGTCAGTTATATTGTTTTAACTATTTGATGAAGCAATGCAGGACATAGAGACAAGTGCATGTCTGTATTTATATATAGTTGCGTGGATAGTCAGAGGTTCTGCAAGAACTATATACAGATATCTAACTACAGATGTGTATCTTTAGATATAGGTATCTTTATATACATGTGTATGGCTGAAAAAAAATTAGCAAGAATATCTTGACATACCTCTTCCCTTCAACTGAACTCTGTGTGAGATGATTCAGACAAATGTCTAAGATATTTCTGAAGCTCTCCAGAGAAGCAAATATGACAGCCTCTTAGTATTTTTAAATTAGCTTTTCGTGCTAATGGCACAGCCACTCTCAACTTCATAGTTAGCAATTATATGACCTTAGGGATATCTTTTCATTAGTTTCCATTTCTGTAAAGTAAGCCTAAAAATAGTGCTTACTCTGTGGAGTTACTGAAGAAACTAAGTGATATATGCTGAGGTCTGAGGCATGGTAGCTGGCTAATAATGGACACACTGTAGAAGTTAGCGAGTATTGTTATGACTGTGGGCAGTAGAATGAAAGATGTGGTCACTACATGACCTATTTCAGTGTTTCCCTACTCTGTGAAGTCTCCACAGGGGTCCTGCAGAGCATCTCAAAAGATCTGCCAAACAACCGTGCACTGTGAGCTGTCACATGACCTGTTTTACTAGAGCCAGTATGCTGACATGTGCAAATATCCATGGGAAGATCGTTCATGGTTATAGTTATGGTGTATCTTATTCTCTTTGTTCCAACTTCCAAAACTGCTCTAAGTCACCAAAGAAGTGAGCCACAGTTAGAAGGAAAGTAGCCATTGTTAGAGGACTGGACATGAGGTTCAAGAACACAGAATGCTGTTCTGTAGAATGCTGGATCTTAAAACATGGCTTTGATCCAGTCTTCCTATCAAAATATGATGAAAGACCACTGCGGGATTCCATTTATTGTTCTTGTGCTGTTGTCGTTGTTGTTGTTTTTGAATTGTTTTGGTTGTGTATCAATTTGTGTTCCTTCTTTAAATTCTTACATTTCAGCAGCAGTGGCTATGTATTTCGGTGGCATTTGGGGGGTTGGACAGTAAATGGAGTCTTGTTCTAAACTCCAGGTTGGCCTGGAACTCATGGTGTATCTCAAGCTTGCCTCAAACTTGCTGCAAACCTCCTGCTTTAGGCTTCCAGGTGTTGGAATTACAGATGTGCACCACCACACCCAGCTTGTTTGGTGGCATTTAAAAAGGTATCTCAACAGTATTGGTGGGAACCTATCTCTGAGGGCAAGTTTAAGGGGCATGGCTACAGAGGCCACACACTCAGGAGTAGTTTTCCAAGTGATGCTTGTGTGTATGTGTGTGTGTGTCTATAGTGCACTGGGGAATTGAGTCCCAAAACCTCATATGTGCTAAGCAAGTTCTCCACCACTGAGCAACAACCCCCACTCCTGAACTGAGTGATGTTTGACGAGATTGGCAGTCCCAGGCTTTAGACTGCCGCCTCTCACATGCAGCGAAAGTCCTACCAATCACAGAGACCTCCCACCAGCTGCCTTGTCTACACTTCATCACCCCCACACAAGCCCACTCTGCACTCTGGCCTGACAGCGTGATTTGTACACAGGTGTCCAGGAGGCTGTGGTGAGCTGCCTGAACAAAGAGACTCGGGAGCATGCTGATTCAAACCTGTGCATGACCAGCCGCCGGCCCCCCCAGCGCCTGGAACCATGCAACTTGGATCCCTGCCCAGGAAGGTAAGGGATGCATTGTCTGCCCAGCCTGCCAGGAGCATGGGTGCGTCTTTCCACGGGCAAGACTGGAAAGCTTATTGTTACCCAATGTTTTGAAAGCCAATTAGCATCAGTTCAGACTTTTAGTCAAATCCACTTAAATTTAATTGAAACCAGAGCTTTGGAATTCCAGCCCAATCAATGGTCATGCACAGAGTCCAGAGGACTCCACGCACTGAAATGAGCCTTGTGGCATGGGTGGTATGTACACATGTCACTCTGCTGCTTTTCACTAAAGGAAAAGGAACTGACCACAGACATCATGGTCTCTGCCACCTTTTAGCCTATGTCCCAAGTCTTTGCACCATAATAATGAATTAGCTTTAGAATTACAGGGTATAAAGAGCTACAACATCTGGGTGGTATAATTGACCCACTGTGAAATCTGTAGACACACAGCAGGCAGATTCATTGTAGCGTGCTGTAGGGTGTGCGTGTATCATTCCACATGCATAAAATCAATTAGAGCATTTCATTGTTCAGCCCTGCCTGCGTCTCATTATTGCCCAACCTTGGGTATGAATCACTACATAGGTCCACACAATTTTATGGAGTCTCGAGAAATTTGCCTTTCAGATTCTTCTTTTTGAGCAAATCCCATACAGAATTCTAGTTTGTAAGGGAGATATTTGAAGAACCAAAGCCAGACTTTCAGATCTGCTGATGGGTTGAAGAATGTGTCTGGATAAGGTCATATCCTAGATATGAAAAGAATGCCGTTTCTGAATGATACTTCTCTTTCTCCAAAGCATGCCATATAAGAAGCAGTGTATTATTGTCAGGAATATACAGTTGTGTGCTGGTCAAAGCATGTCAATTGGCTGGATTTCTTCATTTGGGACTTAGAGAAGGCAGATGACAAGCCTTCTTTAATCAGTTGCCGACACAGTCCCATAGTAACACCTCTGCTGGTTGGAAAATTTGCTTATATATTGATTTGAATGGTGAACCTAGACCTTTCTCCTTCAAATACAGGAATGGAGAAGACCACTAGTGCCATATTCTCCAAGGCAATCAGAAATAAGCCACTGCATGGAGTAACAACACTCCACCCATGTTTAGCAGCCGGTAAACAGAGTTGAGAGCTCGACCAAGCAAAGTTTGAATCAAGTCTGTGGAACCCCAAGTAGCTTTCTTTTCTGTCCCTGACCTACCTGACCCTAAACTCACAGCTCTCCGGATTAGTGATCCTGAAACCTAAGTGCATGGGCAAAAGCCATGAACTTTTCTGTTCGTTTATAGTCTACGCATACAGAAGAAGCAGAGTGGATTCTGCAGGGAGAGACGGAAAGGCCTCTGTCTAGGAAGTCAGGAGATCTTGTTTCTTATCCTGCCTCTCCTACCAGCTAGCAGTGCACCCTTGCAAGCTAACAATTCTGTTTCCACACCAGCAAATTGAACTAGTTGTGTACAAGATCATATGAGGTCACAATATCCTTCTAAAATATCCTGTGATTTTTCAGTAATCTTTACATAGAAGCATCAGACAGCTACAGACAGAACAGAACAGTGCTCACAACTGCTCATTTATGTTCTGCACCTTACCGTCACTTGAAGAGCAAGCATGAGGGTCTCTCTACATATTCCCATGTCACAGTAACATGAAAATGCTATAATGAGCTAAGGCAATGCTTTCAGGACCTGGGACTGGCTGAAACTGCTGGAGTTTGTGGCCACTAACTCTACCCCTTCCTTGAGCAGCAAAATGAGTATGACATGAGGTGTTCTTTCCCATCCTCAAAGCATAACTAAGGTTAACTTAGATAACCGTAATTTATTCTATGACTTTTTTATTGACTCATACACAAAGACCATGTTGAGTTCACAGTATTGCATTTACTCCAGAGAATTTTGGTTCTTCTGTTTCCCAGTAGTCAACTGTGGGAGTCACAGACAATATTCCTCATGGCCAAAGATTTCTTGGGTCAACATGCACAGTTGAGCAGTTGGAGAATGATGTTAATTAAGACAATAAAGGGTCCAAAGTGCAGTGGCCTGCTATGACTCACTCTCCTTATCTCCCACCCAAGAGCCAAAATAGATTTTCATCTTAAAAGTGAGAGGCGTGTAGCAGTGCTTCCGTGGAATAGTTCAGGGTAACATCAGGGACATCTATTTCTCCTCTCCTTGGCTGAAGATACATACAGAAAGGGAAGTGCATTTGGTCAGGGCACAATAGAATGTGGTTTTCCTGCACATCTTGGGTCCAGTGGGAATCATTCAGATCGTCAGTTTACATTTCTTGTTCCATATAATGCAGTGTTATCTGTGCATTTGGCTATCTTCTGATGGACCCAAATTGCTATACATAGTCTTCTGGGCTCTTGTCTGTGCTGACATCTATGTGTTTTTTTTTAAAAGAAAAAACATGCTATTTTCTGTGAGACATAGACATTTTGCAATTCTTGGCTGTTAGCTCTGAGAGGCAGCCCTGGTGGAGATGAGCCACCATCCCAGGCAGTTTCAGTCCTACTGAGCACCAGGAGGAAACCACTTCTCTCTTGCATGTGGTCAGAGTTACCTGATCGCATAGAGTACACCAGAGGCCCTGCAGGGCAAGTCCTATCTTTGGGAGCAGTCTTTCTAAGATTAAACTTGACTTCTTCTGACTTACACTGTGCAAAGCCGTGCTTGTATTAGAAACACATGTTCAACTTTCATCAGGTTTAAGCAGTTACATTCTTATACTTGGTTGTTAACAACAGGAAGGGTATATTCTCAAGCTGAAGTTATTCTATTTTTCTCCAACGTGTGTGTATATATGTGCATGGGCATGTGCATATTGCTTACATTTTTCGGGCCTTCTCCATTGAAGAAGCTGAATTCTAAAGTCCTTGCTTTCAACTTTATGTCTTAATCTTCTTGATATTCCTAGCATCTAAGAATTAACATATTGTGTGCTTTGAAGTATTTATTTAACAAATTTATACAAAGGACTAGGCCATATTTATAAGTAGCAATTTAGGCCATATTATTAATGACAGCTGGAAGACCTCAGCACTATCTCTTCTCCCCATCCCCTTTATCTCCTCTCGCTCATCTTCCAGATTATGCTGAAAATGCTATTATTAGATTCCTTTCCATAAGCCAAAGGCTTTAAATACAAAATTAAATGTAAATTCCTTTAGGATCATAACAACTTTGTTTTATCAGCTATATACAGCAGTGTAACCCCAAAGTAAAAGAGCAAGGGCAAGCTTTCATGGAGGGGAGAGGGGCCAATGGGAGTGGACTAAATTGTTAGCACTCCAGGAAGGATTGATGGTAAGGAAGGGTGGGAAGGAGTGTATGGAAGGCAGATGCTCATCCACTCATGATCTTCCTTAAAATTGGCCTCAAGAACTTAGGACCATTTTTTGTTTGTGAGCCACTAATGAGAGTTTTCCTTCAAAGCTAGTAAGAATAAAACAAGCATTACAAGGAAGAAAAGTCTTTTCGTGCATCTTTACCCCTGACTGGTAATTTGTGTCTAGAAGCCACAGCTCCTGGC
The DNA here is from genome assembly GCA_004027295.1 of Dolichotis patagonum. Taxonomy (NCBI): domain Eukaryota; kingdom Metazoa; phylum Chordata; class Mammalia; order Rodentia; family Caviidae; genus Dolichotis; species Dolichotis patagonum. The sequence continues at coordinate 52,530 of PVJX010005461.1, forward strand.
TAACCCTTCAGTGATCTGTTAAGCCAGCTCAGGGGAAGATACCCAAGAAGAAGTTGTTAAGGTTCATCATTAGGAAAGAAGTCAGCCTCCCATTCCCAATAAGAAAGTTTGCTAAGTGCTCTAATTACATAAGCAATACATGAAGAGCCCCACTCTTTAAACTCAAGCACAGAAGAAATAGTAGAAACAGAAAAGTGCACGCTCCCTTTCCTCACCATGCTCCACAACTTCAGTGTCTTCATTTCCCTGCAGATCACTGCTGCAAATGGCTTGGTGCCTGTGCGGCCATGCTCTCTCCTGCATGTTTATAACCATACATGCACATAGACAAAAACGTGAGCGTTTTTCCCTCATATTTACAAATGAGATCATATTGCATATATATTGTTTGGCAACATGATTTTCCACTTCATAATATGCACTGAAGATCTTTTATGTCCATAAGTCACTCAGAATTAAAGAAGTAGAAGATAGACTTGTGATCAAATCCTGGTCTGTCACTTTTAGCTGTCTAGTCTTCCAGAGGTCATACACCTTTCTGGATTATGATCTTACTCATCTCTACAACTGGATCATAGTCATCACTCAGAAAAAAAAATCATTGTCTTCTTTCTTTTTACTTTTTGATGAGAAATACTTCTATTTTAAATGAAATAGAATTTGATTAGATTTTGTTTTCATTCAACTAATTTTTTCAGTGCTGGGACCAACTAAATCCTAATAAATAAGTTCACTATCTCCCTGGTTTATAGCAGCAGTGATGTGAACAGTCCAAGGAAAAGCAGAAAGCAGTATCTTTAAAAAGCATATGACTGTTATTAATTATAAACATTTGATAGCCTGACCAGTGTGTGTTGAAAAGATTTGGTAAACATATGTGAAGGAGGAGAATGAAGTAAGCAATGAAAGCCAGATGGCTGAAAATGAAGGAAATTCCAGGCAATTTCTGAAGCTTTGTTCTAACATACTTTTTAAACTAAACTTTTATTTCTGTGCAACAGAGAACAGCTGAGTGGTACAGAATAGATAAACAGTGAGAGGGGGAAAAACCTGGTAATTCCAGGAACAGTACCAGGCTTCAGGCATCCTCTCAGCCCTCACCACAGTTTCATTCTCTTTGCTCAGACCTAGGGTAGTTCATAGAACCAGCAAGAACTATAAAGAAGCTTTAGAATCTCTGTTGAAAAGAGAGTTCAGAAGATTTTCTTGAAGGTCACAAAATCTCTATAAAAGCCCACTTCAGAATGCCCATTTTATTGTACAATAACAAAACCCATGCATACTAGCAGCACATGATTCCCAATTTCCAATTTTCTTTTTATATTAGCTTAAAATGGTTACAGCAGAAGGTGTTGCCTCTTAGCACAGCTATGTTTTCATTTTTCTGATGGAGTTTTGTGGGCTCCATTGCCTTTAACAACTTGGTTTAAGGGTTACTGATTCAACATACTTGCTAAAAATTGGTTTATCATCTATGCACTCCCCAAGTTTCCATATGCTGCCTGTTGGCTATGTCCATACTAACTTTTAAGTGCTTACTTCAAAAGCACAGCACAGTACTAGCACCCACAGAAATTTAGTGCAGATTTGGAGGCCATATTCAAGTGTCTTTTCAGAATTAATGTCTCTCCTATTATCCTCCTTAGTAAATATGAGTATGTCTTATGCCATCTTTCATTTTCTTCCACTTCTGGGTAGGTTATAAAAGAGGAAACTATTTCTTAACTGTTAGGACTCATTGGGCCATAGATATCAGTATTGTTTTTGCCACCAAAAAACATGTTGGCTCAGGGTTCAGAATTATCTCAGCAGCATTTTGACGTCAAAAGTAAAAGTCACATGTGTATTTACTTTGAGGTTAAAATTGCTTTACATGTGTAGACTTACTTCCTTGGCTCCAGGGTAAAAATCAGGAGTTTTATTCATAAATTCAAGGATTTGATTTGCCTTATCATCATGTTACATGAAAGCACATACAGTTCACCTTACAAAGATAGAAACACAAGCTTGGTAAAATTCACTCAGCTAGGTTCTAAAAGGGATACTCTCTTGTTTCTTAATAGCTATATAATTTAACAGCCTCTTACACCACAAAATTATGCTTAGACTCCAACAAAAGTCCTTAAACTATTGACTATCTTTCTGCACAAAAATAAAAGCACTATTTTCACATTTCAGGTTTTTTTTTAAATGTAGTGTACATCTTCATGTCTATCAGTCTGCTTGCATTTCGTCCTCAGAAATGACAAGCAGACAAAATCCTATCCCAAAGAGGTTTGTTACAGATATCAAAACAGCCACTGTTATATAGAGAGAAAACAAAGTTCTGACACTGAGGCTAAGTGGCAAGCACATAGAAGAGGTGATAGCTTTGCTGAATGGGAAGCCACAAATAGGACTCATCCAGGTTAAGAAAAGAGAAGGAGATATTGTAGGCAGGAGAAAAAATACATGCAGGCTAAAGAAAAAACAGTAAGTGGAATACATCAGTAGAAAATGAGCAGAAGTCAGATCTAGAAGAACCCAGAGTGCTAAACTGGATTGTTGAGACTTTATTTCCTATAAGAAGGCCATTGAAAAAGTTTAAGCAGATGTGTGCAAAGGCCATATTTGTGTTGTTGTTATTGCTGTAGATTCAAGACAGGATCTTGCTATGCAGTTCAGGCTGGCCATAAACTCACTACGTAGCTTAGGATGGCCTTAAACTCACAGAAATCCTACTGCCTCTGCCTCCCAAGTGCTGGGATTATAGATGTACACCACAACGCCTTGCCCATATTTGTTGAAATATGGCTGCCCATCGAAGACAGCTGAAGTGACGGGCTTTTATTTTTTCTCATGTAGCCAGCAACGTAAGCTATGTGTATCATGATATGTGTATCATGGTATTATTTTTTCATTGAAAAAACAATGTCCTCTTGTCCAATGATGTTAGCATTTGGTTTTCCCCTGCAACCAAGTCAGTATGCTTTGATTCAGCATATCCGTCAGATACAAGGATAGATCCCCCAGAAAGGGTGACATACAGGAATCCATAAAAGTGCAATTGTCTGATCATTGAAATCCTTCTGTTAGAAGTCAGCTGAGGGTTCTTTCACTCAATTAGGATAGAAATCACAAACAGGAAAAATGCAGCTGCCTTTGCTGCTCTCTTGGTAGCCAGAGGCGGCAGTTCCTGGGAGCTCTGCCAACAAACAGAGCCAACAACTCCCAGCTGCTGTCCATTGCTCTCCATTACTCTGGTTGCTAACCACCCTCAATGATATCAACCCCAGCTGTTAGGCTCTTTCAGTGCCTGTGGGCTTCAATGTTAATACCTCTTAGTGCATCCAACTCAGACTGCTCTTCTCAAGACAGAAATCACAAATGCACTAAATAAAACCATTCAAAAGAGACTTTGCTATGCTGCAGCATAAGGAGAACAGTATATGGACCAACCAAATAAGAGTGAAAGGAGAGCTTCTCACTTAGACAAAAAAAGCGATCACACATGAGCACACATGAGCCAGTGTCCTACTGGCTAACCACAGACTTTCTGTTTAGTTGTTCAGTTGTGCCAGCCTGCCCAGCATCCTAGGCCCTCCTGTGATGTGTAAATGAGAGGCCACTTATGGACTACAGTGTGCACATCTGAAGCAATTACAGAGGGGCAAGGTCTTGTGAAGCTTCATCTTGTGAGATGGAGTCATTTGGGATCAAGTCATTTGGGATGGTCCTAAAACTAAAATTGTGACAATCAAAACAAAGTCTCCCAGAGAAATCATGGAGCATCTGAGGTATCCAGAGTCAGAGCAGAGTCTGGAGGTACTATTGCCAGGGCTGCCAAAGAATTAAAAGTACATTTTGGAGAGTGTTGGACTCTCAATTCTGTCTCACTTCTGGTTCCAGTATTCTGTGATTCTTTGAAGACAAAAATTAGTATCTACAGAATCAAAACTTTTCAAGAAAAAAATGATTCTGTTATAAAAATACCTTGAATCAAATTTAAGACACAAAAATCCTCTCTCTGTGAGAAAGCAGGATCTGGCTTTAACTAAAAATTAAAGAGCCCTGAGAAGTTTAGAGAGAGTAATTTCTATAAGAAACATTCAGGTGAATGCAAATAATGGTTCAGTATTGCAATGGTGAATGTTTTTTTAGTACCTTGGTGGGTGTTTGGTGGTATGTAAGAGGATAAGAGCTATTCTACATTCCTCTACTTACCATTTTATGAGACTCTTCAAGTTAACCAGAATTTCTCTTTATTTAATCTCTATTCAACAAATATTTATTAAATACTTCCTTTGTGCTCAGTATTGTGCTGGGATACAGTAATGAACAAAACCTACTGTATTCTCTAACAGAGGGAAAATAAGAGTTTGGGGATGCATTTGTTTTGTATTTTTGGTATGGACATTGCTTTTATTTCCTTCAGTTTGATGGTAAGGAGGATGCAGGGAATTAAATTCTAAGATTGAATCCTAGACCTCATACATATTAAGGACAGTGTGTGTCATTGTGCTACATTTCCAGCCTCCTGTATTTTTTTAAAATCTTGGATGTGTTATATGCTGCCATTCTCAAGATAGCTATTAAACTAAATAACTTCATGCATTCTTTTCTATATCAGTAGCTGACATACTTGTACTCGTCCTCAATCTTATTGTTCATAAGCATCCTAAGGATGGAAGTACCACCTCCAGATGGCTTTCTCCTATGGATATGGTGATGAATCATTGGAGCTTTGCTGTTCAAAAATCTTACAGCTTACAAATCTCCCAACAGAACTGGAGTGGAGTCTGAGTAAATCTTTTCAATCTCTTAAATTTTTGCATTTCTTCACAATTTAGTATTTCTAAAGACCTGAAGAAACCATCTAAGGACAGGCAAGGGTTTACCTTTGAAATGCTTACTATTGTTGCCTATGTAAGGGAGGAAGCAGGGAACCAATGTCTTTGGAAAATCTGAGCTGGCCTCGTATACAATGTGAGATGATACGCTTTTCTGTTAGCCTTGGGGTTAAAAGCACATCTTGTTATAACGTTCCTTCAACTGGGAACACAAAGAACTAGAAGAAAGCCTTGAGAAAGAGACAGAGGAAAAGATGTTTAAGCACTATAAAAATGAAAGAATGAAAAGAAAAAGCTCTGATTTGTGCCCAGATCTGGGGGTACAGTTGAAGAACAGAGTATCCTTCTAAAAATATTATTCCTGTCGTGGTGCCAGCTTTAGGTTAAGCAGTTCTTAGATTATCTGTCACAATTGCAGAAAGAACCGTCAAAGCAGAGCCCAGCCAATGATTGACTTTCCTGTGGCACATCTGTAGACTTTTTTCATTAGTGTTTTGATTACCCCCTACTTTCCTTCATCATTTTATTTATCTATACTTGGGGCTGTAGTTCATTTTGATGAATGTGTTGATGACACAAGAACAGAATGGTTGTCATTGGATTAACACAGCTTCTGCACACATTAGAAACTCATTGCTTTCTCACAGGGATTTGAATTGTCGTTGGATAATTACTGTCCTTAGGCCTAGCAAACACAGACATGGGTCATAAGGAGCATTCTAGAAGAGCAGAAGGTGGTGCGCCCTATACAACTTACTGCCATTGACTCAGGGCCCTTAGTGATGGACCTTGGCACCTTTTTGGCTGCCAGAGAGAGCAACCATGAGATTCAAAGAGCCAGAAAGTGTCCTCTCCCAGGTTACCCAGAGCTTGATGTGTATGCTTCTACCTGTGATGGTGGTGAATACCTAAGCTATGGTTTTCTTTGCAAATGCATATTCTTCTGGGAGAAGTAACTCACTATCATCTCAGTGTTTCATTTTGTTTTGCTTTGTTTTTCTTTTATCAGATATTTTCTCCTCACTGGAGAAATCTTGGCAATCTTGAGAATAGGCAATGTCAGGAGGATAAAAAAGAAGAGTGGCTTTGCAATGCCAAAGCTAATGTTGCTTACCAAAAAGAGAAAAATGTATGAAATCAGAGGAAACCATGAAGTTTTGAGGTTGGAAATAAGCTCTCTTGTTTTCTCTGTGGCCTTAGACTTATTCTTTAACCTCTGTAATATTTGGTTATCTGTATCTGTAAAATGAGGATAATTATTCCAATCACAGAGAGGGGCTGTAAAGACGATCTGATATGTAAAAGTACTCAGCTGGTTCCTACTTCATGTAACAGACACTAAAAGAAATAGGAATCTACCAACTCTCTTAGTTTTCTATTCATGAATCCATATAAGACCTTCATATTTAATTTATACTCATGTTAGTTTGTTCACAAATTTTCCTAACTAGTTAATATGAGATCACAGTAAAGGGAAATTCTGGGTAGAACCTAACTTCAAACTAGTTTTTTCTCCTCAAAATATCTGGTTTTCTGCCAGATCACTTAGACAGTTTTAGAATTATGGATCAGGCCAGCTGGTCTTCATGGGGCCCAGCAAACTTGTAAAAGATAGAACTTGTTGGGTAAATTCCATTTAACTTTTATAATTCATCCATCAAGTACGGTAGTGAGCCATTGAAATGGGGCTAAAGGAAACAGAGTCCAAATATTCCTTCAAAACATTAATATCCTGTGTGACATAACTGAAGGAAATAAAGCCCTTGGCAAATAAGGCGTGAGACTGAAAGTGAGCAGTTGTTTCCCAATGGTCAGAAAAATCTGTGATAAGTCACTGAGAGTCCTGGAAGCATATATAATTTGTGTCATTCCTAGCTATCTCTCTACATACTTGTGAAAGATGAGGGAAGGGAAGAAGGAGGAAAATTCAGCTCATGGTACAGATAAGGTACAGGCCATCTAGCTCGATAGCCACATTAAACTTCATAGTCCATCTTTGAACAAGAGCTGGATTCCCTAATAGTTTACCTTTATTTGGAGCATGAGCATTGCCCATCTTAATATGTTCCCCAGTTTTATGAGTGTGATACTATTCCTATCCTAACTTTACAACAGAGGAAGCTAAGCCTTTAGAGAAATATTTAGCTATCCAGGTCTAGATTTGGCATGTTTGATCCCAAAGCAGTTACTAAGAGATTGAGGTTCAGTCTTTCCCTTTATCAATATTTAGCTGTAGGCACAGGAATTATCATAGTGAAAAGAACCAGTCTTGGTCCCCTAGTGGCTAATAAACTGTAAAGATCACAGACAAGTTAACAAGGTCTCCTTTCTTAATCTTAAAGAGAAAACCTTTCTCTTTTACTCTGAGTAGAAAACCTGGCTCTTGGAGTAAGATAGCACTATAAGGATAGGGTCAAAAATTCATTAGAGCACACACTTCATCAGCTAAAGCCAAACAGCTAATAAATGGAACCTGCTAAAAGATGAATCAAATGGACATAAGATAATGTCGTAAAGCTCAGCATTAATCATTATATTCATTTCCTAAAAGCAACGCTTCTTAACAAAGAAATACCAAGTCCTCCAAAGAGATACAACCTGACCTGGTGCATCTGAAAGACACCGAAGACTGGCTTGGAGTTTTGGATCTTTGTTCTGTCATTGTCAACAACCAGGGCCTAACTTACACTTAACTGAAGGTCTATTCACATTATAAATTACCACCACCACCACCCACACTCACTGAGTGCGTACACAACACAGACACTCACTCACTCCTCTTTTCCCATGCAAACCTGGATCCTTGCCTCCTTTTCAGTGCTAGTCTCTTTTTAGACTGTCTTAGTATCTTGCCTCTTCTCCAGAGGCTTATGTTCAATCACTTTGCCTCCTTACTATGCAAATTCTTGGCTGATCCTTCTCCACCTATGGTGCAGGGCACAAAGACAATGAAAATGTAACTTGCTAAGCTATTTTACAGAACTAATGTGTAAGTGACCAATCCCAGCCCCTTATTCCAACCTTGAGAGCATGGGTTTAGCACTTCTACAAATCAGGGTTACAATACAGTTCACATAATTTACTAGCTATCTAACTGGGGAGAGGTAATTTAACTTTTCAGAGCTTCAGTTTCTTTTTAACGCTGAGAATGTTCTGAAAGTATGTGTAGTAAGTGCTTATTAGCGTGGTATGTTGTACATATTAAGTCACAGTAAATAGTAACAATCATTACTATGCATGTTTTTAACATGTATTTCCATAAGAAGTTTTCCCTAATTGGAGAATATGAACATTTGTTGTGTACTTTAGAAAACTGGGAGGTCCCGACTGCCAAGCTGTGTTACAGAAGAAAAGGGGTGCCCAGTCTGATCCAAGAACGTCTGACCCCTGATTGTCATCCCCTGCTGTCCCTAGTCCTTGAGATGGCCACTATTTTCTATTGATTAAGGGAAAATTTAGCTCAGTTCAGCAAACATTTATTAAATTATTGCCATCTTTTAATTTCTGGACAAATAAACACAGACCCTATGTGGGACATAGATCCTGAGTGAGGCACTAACAGCTTATTAGAAAGTCAATCTACAAAAGGTGATAACACTGTGACCCTCATAACAATCATATTAGAGAGTTAATCTAGTGTCTCATGGGAACAGTATGAGGTGTCACCTAATCCAGCTCAGGGAAGGTGATCTTTTAGGTAAGTTTCTTGTTCTTGTAAATGTCACAGTTTTAGGATTAAGATCCTAAATTCAAGCCCAACCTAGATAATTTAACTACTCAGTGAGACTCTATCTCAAAATAAAAATAAAATAAAAATAAAAAAGACTTTATCTCAAAGTAAAAATAAAAATGGGCTGGTACCAGGTGTGATGGCACATGCCTGTTATCCCAGCACTCTGGGAAGCTACAGAAGGAGGATTCCAAGTTCAACACCAAACTGAGAAATTTTTTAAATCATATTCTATTGATGCATTTTACAGATAGATAGATAGATAGATAGAGCACATTCATCATAGAGAATCGGTACATGATATAACTTGGTTTTTTTTTTCCATTCCCCTACCCTCCTTTCAACCCCTCCTCCTCTCTCCATTGACAAAAACTTTGTTTCCATGTTTTCCTGACTTAGCAAGTCCCTGTCTCAAAATTTAAAAATAAATAAAAATGGCTGAAGATGTATCTGGGTATGAAGGCCCTGGGTTTGATTCCCAGTCCCTCAAAAAAAGAAAAAAAAATGCAAGCAGGGTGCAGAACTTGTGTGTGGCTCAGTATAAATGTCCTGGGTTCAGTTCTTGGTATTGCACATGGGAGGAATCTGATGCTCTCAAATATGCTCAGGATGTTCTTCAAGAAATTGAATCAAAATTATTATGACAGAAAATGAAATGTAAGTAACAAATGCACTTTCCAAGGAAATTCCCAGGAATTAAAGGAAATAATTTCTCTGGGGAACAGATTCTCCCATTCCCCACCTCATCTACCACACCTTTTATGCCTCGCCTCTTTCCCTAGGTGAGCAAGGCAGCAAAACAAGAGAATGTGATGCCCAAAGCTCATACAAGCTGTGCTTTATCAAGCCATGGAAAAAAATCACAGAAGGAAACTGTTAGAAGCAAGGTGTTTATGGATGTAAAATCTACCACAGCAGGACAGATACCATTTGTCAATGTTCTTTTTGTGAGAAAAGTGGTGCCAGAATTCTAAGGTGCGGGAGAGGCTGACACAGCCAAATCTTCTTCACAAGACACATCCCACTGTCAAATTCACCTTCGTGGCTTTCTGCCATTTGTTTGCAATTTGGAGAGAGTGAGACACAGAATTTAGGGGCTCCATTTGTCTCTTTTACCTGCTAGATATGGCCTGAAGGTACATCTTGGGTGTACCTACAAACACTTTCTATGAAAATGGATATTAGTGTAATTTTTTAGCTTAATGGAAGTTAATAATATAACCTACTCATGATGAAGTGCAATAAAACCAAATGTGGATTGAACTGACCCTCTGTTGATCTAGAAAAGAATAAGTACTGTTTTCTAGCTCACCACAGCATGTTTAACTCCACTGGGAAGTTTGCTCTGTAGAAAAAGTTAACAAAAGTTAGACCTCTTTTTATCACACATGGCCTCACTGCAGCTGTGTATTAAAAAAGTGTGCAAAGTAATTCCTGGATTAGATTCCTACCTCTCAACATAAAGAAAAGTAGCATGGTGAAGGCTGAAGTACTTGGTGATAATAACTTAGTACAGTTTTATTTTTCATCCTCAAAAGTGCAATGTTCCCTTTCCATTGTGTCTCCATCATAGGAAATGCCAAGCCTATCCCAACATTCACACCAGTTCCATAGTCATTTATTTGTCACCTAACCTGTTTTGGAAACTCCCAAATTCTTATCTATGAACAGATTGCTTTCTATAATTAATGAATTTTCTGAACATAAAATGTTCCTATTTGTTCACAGAGCTCTGTCTACTGAAAAAGAAATGAAAAATGTGGGCCTTCACTCCAGAATCTGTGTTCCATGCTCCAGGCCCAATGCACGGGCCAGATAATGATAGTCATTTCACCAGCCAGTGCAGTCTTCCAATAGCATTAGGAATCCACGTTTGTTGCAAGGCACAGTTTTACAATCAATTACTGGAAAGTAGATCATTAATGTCTGGTGATTGAAGGGCCATAGTTATGTGAAGAATGTAATGTTAGTACTGTCTATTCAGAAAAATCACAAGACTTCCTTCTTTACACTCTAAAAAGCCAGAGAACAACAAGAAATGAGCTAATAAGCTTGTCTAGAATGTAAACAGTTTGACAAATGAGTCTCCTTTGGTGCCTGAGTTATACAATACTAGAGTGTAATTTGGTCTAATTATCTTATTTTATCTCTGAGTGAAGAAAGCCCAAAGGTATTTAATGACCTATCCAAGTAGATACTAGCTGGCAAAACTCAAACCAAAATTTTAAAAAGTGGATGTTTTTCAACTTTGAGGTTAGTGTTTATTATAAGAAGTAAGGTCCAAAATTCTACTATAGTGAATCAGAATGTAACTCACTGAGCCAGACTTTCTGAGTTCAAATCCTGGCTCTGCTACTTATTGACTGTGTCATTACACAAGTCACTTGACCCCTATTTGTCTGCATTTCTCTATCCACAAGAAAAAGGTTAAGTAGTATCTTCCTCGGAGGGGTTTTATAGATTAATGAGTTAATGTATATAATGCACTTGTGTGAGTACCTATTGTTTAGGGATAGGATCTATGAGAGTTCTCCAGTTTGATGCAGTAAAAATAAACTAAAGTAACAGAGTACCCAGATAGTCACAGGTAGGCACAATATGCTTTCACTAGAACAAAGGATTTTCTTACTAAACTCCTGCAAGAAGATTTTAGTCTTTCTCTACATTTTAGCCTTTAACATTATAAAAGTGAGTTGAAGATAAAATGTGAGGCTAAGATGATATCCATCACCTCACGTACAAATGCTATATACATTCCAAAGAGGTGCATATCCATCAATATGGAAATCATTTCTTACTATTTAAGAATCAAGAGTACAAGAAAAGTAGTCAAATAGGAATTGAAAAAGAGAAAAACATAGTCACATTCAGAGTTTCAGGATTTATTTTTCTATTAATTTAGCTCTATCTATTCAGAAAGATCATAGGGCTTCATTCTTTACAACATCAACAATTAGAAACTTTAATTAGTTTAATTAGTTGACCCTCACGTAGCATGAGATCAAAACACTCTCCATAGGTTTTTACAAGCTCTCTGGACTTGACAATTATTCAGAATTCAGTTGTTGCATTGCCCTACTGTTTCCATTATTCTAGTTGGAAAAGTAAATAATATACTAAGGGTCAGAGGTAACTAGAAAATTCTCTGTTGCCAGAATAATTTTGGGGTAAATGAAATTAACTTATTATTTTAAGTATAGAAAGCAAGCAAAATTAAATAGAAAAGTAATTAATTTACCTTGGTTATAGTTATATCAATAGTTTTAAGAATAATCATAAAAAGATAAGCCTAAAGACTTATTTTCTTATCACTCTGTCAAATGCATGAGAAATAATATTGTAACAACAATGACAAAACAATGATGACACATACCACAACGTATTTTGCTTCCAATACTTTCACCAACTTGAAGCTAGCAGACTTCCAACATTTAGTGTCAGCTCCTGAGTCCTTGACTGCATGACCTTGACTCGAATTGAAATTATTTCATGTGGCACAGTAATAGTACCTATATCAGTGATAGTCAACCTATGACATACATGTCTCAGTGGGTTGTTTGTATCATAGAAAGTTCTAAAAGTTTCACCATAAATGACCTGTATTTTAGGGTTACAGTGAAGAGTAAATGAGTTAATAGCTGTGAAGTTCTTACAACCATACCTAATATACTGCAAGCACACAGTAACACTGGAAACTATTACAGTCATTGTTGTTGGCCCCATCTCACAGATAAACAAGCTAATAATTAAAAAGGGTAACATGCCCAAGATTATAAAACAGAAATAGAAATAGGTTCTAACCCTGTTATGTAATCTGAAGTTCTAGGCCAGTATAATTCTTTGACTTTATGCTCACACCTCCTATTCGGTAAATATGACTGGAGGATTAGGACAGTTCATCAGTTCTATCAGATCCAAGCATGTTTAAAAATAGTGTTTCAGGGATAAAAGTCCTAGCAATAAGTGAGCCACGTAGATAATCAAAAACAACTGCAGGATTGAATAAGCCAATATAAATCCTAGCAAGAGTGTTTCAGTTTATTCAGACTTTAACCCAATAATAATCCCTTAGCTTGCTCTGAGATAAAAAAGCACCAAAGAGTAAAAGACACTCTATTAAAGAGATCTTTGAACCTAACTTGCAACATAATTTAAGGTCATTTTTATATGGTCAAATGTAAAAACAGTTGTGAAAGACTATTCTCAACCTCAAGTGAACAGCCTTTAAAGCTGCTCTTCCCACATCCTACAAGCAGAACACCTGTGGAAATAGGGGCATCCTGTCTGCAGGGAGGTCGTGTGTGTCTCTGTGTACTTGTGCATGTGTCATATCTGTGCACCTCATTGTGTGTTTCTCTGAATGTGTGTCTATACGTAACATCTGTGTTTGTATATGTGTCCCAATGTCTATGTGTGTGTGTCTGTCTAACATATGTTGTGTGTATTGTCTGTTCGTGACTATTTGTCTATGTGCATGTGTTTATATATGTCTCAATGTCTGTGTGTGCTGAAATTAATAATTCTGAGCAACAAGACCTGGCTACTTCCTCTCCTGAGACAGACATAGGTGATTTCTTTCAGGAAAATGGCCCTATCTTTCCTCTGCAAGTCAGGCTTGGTAATTATGGTCTGGTCAAATCACTTAGGTACCATGTCACATGTCACCCTGAGTCATGGTCCTGTTGGAATTCTCAATAAAAGCTGACAGTTCTTGGTATCAGCAGGAAAGGAATATGCTGGCTGTTTCACACAGGTAGTTAGGCATATACCATTCAAAAGTATCCCAGAGGCTGTGAGTTTGAAGTGCAGTGATCTTAAGTCACTGTTGTTAAACATTTGGCTCTCAAAGTGGTGCGCTTCTCTATCTCCCTCACATACATACCCTGAATTACATCAAGGAAAAGAGATGAGTAGGGACCAGAATTTTCCAAAGATTTATTGGGCTTTGTACTCAATATTTTTTCCTCTATGAGTATGAGAATAAAAATTACAGTTCCCTCAAGTACGTCATACTTTCTAATACTTCATTCTGCATGAAATGTTTCTCTTTACTTCTCCCTTTTCCCGTCTGCCTCTTAGCCCTCAAGACCCAGTCCCGAAATCCCTCAGGGAAGCTTTCCATGGCTCTACCTCTTCCTCTGTACTCTCAGTCTCTGTCTATGTGTTTCTCTACTACCATATCATAAGCACACAGATGGATGCATCTTTCCCATAAAAAATTAAAAATAAAGGAAATTTTATTATATGCATTGGTATATGTTTCATATGAGGGCCAAGACAATTCCTCTTCACTCAGTGCATCTCTAGAAAGCCAATCTTTCCCCACACCTGAGCTGCAAGTTGGACATGCCTGCCTGTGAACTTCAAGGGAAGAGGATTTATTCATGCTTCACTTATGATTCACTTACCACTCTGTCCCTTCACACAGGAAAGTGGCACACAAAAAGTGCTCTACTAACTCTAAATGAATGAATAAGTATAATTAATAGCACTTGTTACATTATCTTATAGTTATCTCTGAAAACCTTTGAGAGCAAGAACATTTGTTACGTCTCTGTGTCCAAATTATTCATCCTAATACCTGGTATAAATAATACTAGGTTTTTCACCAGTGAATGCATGGATGCAATCACATTCATATGTGAATGGCCAAATAGATGGAGGAGAAAAGAAAGTCCTCTGAGGTTGAAAAAATGTAAGATGAAAGGAAAGAGGAGACAGAATCTTGTAGAAGATAATAGAATCAAATCTTTGAATCCTGACACACAGGCATTTTACTTGCAGAGAAAATTTAAGAATATAAGTGTTCAGAAAAGTTTCTGTTTATGCTATAAATGGAGATATTAAAACCTGTTCATGAGAACTAACTCATGAGTGTATTAGATTATAAGGGCTACCATAGCAAAGTATCACAAACCGAGTATTTTAAAATAATGGATAGTTATTCCAAGTCTAAAAGTGTGAAAGCTACAGTGCTCCGATAAAGGAAATTGAAGATGACATCATAAAAACAAACAGTAGTCCCTATTCTTGGATAGACAGAACCAATATTGTCAAAATAGCCATCCTTCAAAAATTAATACACAGATTTAGTATAATCCCCATCAAAATTCCAGCATCATTCCTCACAGAACTGCAGAAAACAATCCTAAAATTCATAGGAAACCAGAAGAAATCCAGAATAGCAAAGGCAGTCCTCAGTATAAAGAGCAAAACAGGAGGCATCACAATCCCAAACTGAAGTTATATTACAAAGCTACTGTGATTTTTTTTTTAAGAAAACAAAAAGGTACTTGCATGAAAATGCACATGAGGATCAATGGAAAAGAATATAGAATATACCATTGGGGTGCTTGCCTCCTGCAGCAACCAGCACAGGCAGGGAGATACAGCCCGATCTGCCCCTACATGCCTACCACCATTGGGGTACTTGCTTCCCTCATATAACCAGCACAGGAAGGAAAAAACAGCCAGATACACCCTGTGTACCCGCAGGACACCATTGGAGATGCTTGCTTTCTATGCAGCCAGGCGGGACTGGAGAATTAGACAAACATGCCCTGTGTGCCTGCCACCATCAGGGAAATTCTAGTGTAGCCATGCACTTCAAGAGAAACAGCAGTCCCCCACTATGCACTGATGACCTCAGGGAAGCCCACCTAATGCCCTACTGCCTCCCTGGGAACCTAGGTTTGGAGAAACGCAGGTGCCTGGCCCATCCCCCTACACTGCAGAGGGGCAGCCAATGTGAAAAGCACCTGGCACCCCATAACTGGCTTGTCAGGAAGAACCCAGAAAAATGTCAAGATGAAGGAGCAAAAGGCAATCTCAGACATCCAGCCCACACAGAACAAGTCTAGGAGATATAGACATGGAAGAAAATAGAAGTTATACACATAAAATCTCTGAAAGGATAGCAAGTAAAGTAAAGAAATGACTTCATGAGGCTGTATAATCAGATCAGAAATAATATCTCAGGTAAAAGAAATCACAAACATAATAATTGCTCAGCATATCTAAAAAAGACATAGATAAAAAAGAAGCATAGGAAAATGATAGAAACCTTGAATTAACAATATAGGAAAGAATTACGATGCATGAAACAGATTCAAAGAGATTATCTAGGAACTTAAAAAAGTCAATTGAAAGCTAGCAAAACTGCTTGAAAGAGACAGAAGATAGACTTTCAGACCTTGAAGACAGGATTGTAGCTAGTGATCATGAAAGGAAAGATCTCTTAAAAATAACAATTCAACAGCTGCAAGAGGATGCAAAGAAAAAGAATTTAAGACTACTAGTGTCAGTGAAAAAACAGGGGTCAACACAAATGACATAAGAAGACTACTTACAGAAGTAATAGCAGAAAACTTCCCAAACATGGGAGAAGGACCTAGCATGCAGATGAGCAAGGCATATAGAACTCCAACTAGTCATATCAAAAATAAATCTAACCCAGACATATAATAATTAAGATCCCAGAAATTGGGGCTATAGCTCAGTGGCACAACACCTTCCAGGCAAGCATGAGGTCCTGAGTTCGATTCCCAGTTCCAAAAAAAAAAAAAAATCCCAGAACAGAATATTAAAAGCTGTTAGAAGAAACAGATCACTTATAAAAGAAAACCAATTAGAATCATGGCAGACTTCTCAACACAAACCATCCAGTCAAGAAGAGTTTGGAGTGAAGTATTCCAAGTCCTGAAAGAAAGCAACTGCCATACCAGATTAATGGTCCCTGCAAAACTCTTTCAAAATTGATGGAAAAACAAGATTTTTCCATGATAAAGAACAACTGAAGGAATTCATAACCACTAAATCAACCCTACAAAGAGCACTGAAGGATATTCTAGAGAAAGAAAGTGATTGTGGTTCCAAGGAACAGCAAAAAAGGGGGATCATTAAACACGGCATGTGGCTGAACAGAGGAGAAAAGTGGGGCTGCCAACAGCAGTAGCATAGCATGGCAGAAATGAGCCATTACATGCCAGTTGTAACCATTAACGTAGATGGCCTCACTTCATCAATAAAAACACAGGAAGAGTGGCTCAGAAAAACAAGATCCATAAATATGCTGTATACAAGAAACATATTTAACTCAAAATGAAATTCATAGACTGAAAGTCAAAGGAGAGAAAACAATGGTTTATGTGACAGGAAACCAGAAAAAAGCAGGAATAGCTTGCCCATCATCCACAGAAGGGATAAGAAAGATATGATACTTTTATACAATGGAAAGCTACTTGGCTATAAAGAAGGATAATCTTGAGGCTCTTGTTGGTAAATGGATACCACTTGAGATCATGCTCATGGGTAAAATGGTTTGAACTCATAAGGGTGAACATCATATTATCTCTCCCTAGCATAAAAAACTGAAGGGGTTAGTGGGATCCAAAATGTACAATAGATATTGTGAAAGTGATGGAAGGAAACATCTAAAAATGGAAGGTGGTAACCGTTGTTAATTCCCTGTTATCTTGTTTTCATCTCTTGTATCATTTTCATTGTTTTGTTAGGTTTGGTTTTATTCTGTCTTGTTCTTTGATTTTATTATGTTTGATGGTATGGGAAGCTATTTTGAAGATTACAATATATATTATAGTAGCCATTGTTGATTTCCTATTATCAAGTTTTGAAGTCCTGTAATGCTTCCATTGTTTTGTTTTGATTCATTTTATTCTATTCTGTTTTGTTCTTATTATGTCTCATGTTATGGACAGCTGTTTTGAAGAAAACAAGAGACATGATAGTAGCCATTGTTGATTTCTTACTTGATTTGAAGTCCTGTATCACTTTCATTATTCTGTTCTGATTGGCTTTATTCTGTTTTGTTTGGTTTCATCCTCTTTAAAATAAAAATAAATTAGAATAGAATAGAACAATCAAGAAACTCAAAGTGAGAAACTCAAAGTATAAATAAGGATTAGTTTTCATTATAGAGATCTTTCACTTCCTTGGGCTAATTCCTGAGTATTTTTCTTGGTACTATTATGAATTTTTCCTAACTTCTTTTCCAGTGGGTTCATTATTAGTGTAAAGGAATGCTATGATTCTTTGTGTGTCAATTTTGTATTCTGCTACATTGCTGAATTCAGTTAAAAGTCTTTCAGTGGATTTTTGGGGTCTTCTATAGAGAGGATCATGTCACACAAATAATGATAATTTGATTTCTTCATTTCCTATACACATCTTTTATTTCTTTTCCTTGCCCAATTGCTCTTGCTAATGTTTTAAGTACCATTTGAACAAAAGTGATAAGAAAAGACATCTTTGTCATGTTCCTGGTTTTAGAAGGAAAGCTTTAAATTTTCCCTCTTTTAATATGATGTTTTAATATGAGGTTGGTTATAAGTGGCTTTTATCAGAGTGACATAAGATCTTTCTGTATCTTTTCAGCGTTTTTATCATGAAAGGATGTCAGAGACTTTATCTGCATGGAATATGGAAATTATAATATGTGTTTTTCTTCTATGTCCATTAAAGAAATTGGTGTACAGTTTTCTTCTGTTTTTTGGATCATCTTTTGGTTTTGGAAATGGAAATGGTAACTCCAGGAATAACTTTGGGAGCATTCATTCACTTTCAATTTCATTAAAAAGTTTGAGGAGTATTGGTGTTAGAACTTCCCCAAAGTTTTAATAGTATTTAGCAGTGAACCTGTCCAGACCTGGTTTTTCTTAGCTATTAGGTTTTTTTAATACTACTTCAGTTCCATTGCTTGTTACCAGATTATTCACAGATTTTTAATTTAGGTTCAGTTTTGGTAGTTCATATGTATTTAGGAATCTGTTCATTTCTTCTGAATTCTCCAATTTATTGCCATGCAGGTTTGCAAAATATCTATTAATAATCTTTATTTTACCTATGTTCATTGTGGTATTACCTTTTTCATTTCTAATTTCATTAATTTGATATTTTTCCTCCTATTTTGATTAGATTGGCTAAAGATTTGTTTATTTTGTTTGTTCTTTCAAAGAACTGACTCTTCCATTCATTGATTCTTTCTAAACATTTTTTTGTCTTAGTTTCATTGTTTACTGCCCTGATTTTATAATTTTCTTCCTTGTACTAGCTTTGCATTTAGATATTTCTTGATTTTCTAGGATCTTGAGGTATATCATTTGGTTATTAATTTGAGTTCACTCTGGTTTTGTGATATGAGCATTCATAGCCATAAACTTACCTCTTAGGACTGCTTCCCATAGGACTTCCCATAGGACGGCTTAGGGCTGTATTCCATAAGTTTGAGTGTGTTGTACTGGCATTATCATTTATTTCTAGAAACTCTTATTTTTTCCTTGATTCTTTTCTGTAACCCATTGTTCAGTTAAATGCGTGTACTTTAGTTCCATCTATTTGCATACTTTTTGTGTAGGTCAAAAGGTATTTAAGTGTTTTTGGATGGCAGAGTGTCTTAGAGAAGTGTGTGGAGGTGAGAGAAGACTAAACATACTTTGTCTAACTGGCCCCAATCTTTGGCTATTTTGCCCTTTGACCTGCGCTGTGAAGGAAGCAGGTTTAGAGGCAAATGTCTTACTAGTAATGAAGCAGTAAATGTAGAAGTATAATTATTTTGTGAAGCTATTCATAAATTTTAAAATAGCAAAAAAGACCTGACAGGAGTTATTTGTAATTTTAATAATCCTGGTTTGTTTATTTTATCTTAGCAATGATTTAGAAGGTGAGGCAAATAGGCAGGGCTAACACATTCACTTTGACCACACTGTTCTCAGGTGGAAATGAGTGCTTTGCCACCTCAGGTGTTTGGTAATCTTGGCTGTAACTATTTTTATGGATCCAAAACCTCATGCCAAGTAGGCCAACTTCCAAGAGAAGCATGACTCTGTCTCTTGTTTCCTGAGCCATGCGAATTACTGTTTTATAGACAGCCCTGATTCTCCTAGTGCTATTTATCATATCTGCTTTTAGTTAATTTTTGGCCTCCAGACATATTTTTACTCTCTAATGTCTCACATCTCCCTTGATCTTTTATTTTATTTTTTCTTGGCCTCTGTTTAAGGGGTTTTCTAAACTACGGGGTCGTCTGTAAGGGATAGCAAACCCATCTGCCTTAGTCAGTATAATGGCTTTCCTTCTAGTCTTTTCTATCTTCTGCCTTCTTCATCCCTTCATGATTCCCTCTTGAATCCTTAGTGACTAAGCAGGGTAAAAAGAATAACCTGAGTTCATGTCCCAACTTTTGGGAAATTGCTTGTTTCTCTGAGCTTATTTATCTACAAAATGGAGATGATAATGCCTGCTTGGTTATTTCAGATTCAGGAGAATTGGATGAAATCACAGGCCAACAATGTTTGGAAATGGCAGAAATGGTGGTGCGTCCCAATAGACACAGTGCTGATGGGGCCCCCACTTGTCTTCTGAACTTGCATAGTCCCCATGGTTTTGCCAAACAGTTGAGCAATTAACTCATTATTGTTACCCAATAGTTTGGCTGTGTCTTCTGGGTTTTTGTCAATTCTTCCCAACTCTGCTGAAAGCATCCTGACAGTGGTAAACACCGTTCACACTTATGTATTCATCACAGTGCTTAGCAGTGAATGATTAGCAAGTTAAATTGAGCCTGTTAAAATGCCTTTTCCTCAGCCTCTATCACCAATGGCCGACTTCCCTGATACATTCCAGGAAGTCTGAGTTGCTATCCTCACAATAGTTCTTCATCCATCCAAATATTTACTGAGCATACAGTAATGACAGTCCATATTAGCTTATGTGTGTGGAACCCTTTATCTGTGCCAGGTACCATATTTCACCCTTAGTGTAGAGATTCTAATTTAAACATCACAGGAACCCCATGGAGTAGATATTGCTGGTATTTTCATTTTAAATGTGAGTTCACTGTTAAGTAATTCCCAAGATGGTTTAACTAGAGGGTTGCAAACAAAATTCATTCGTGAAATAATCTGATCTCAGAGCCCAAGCTCTATGTTATGTCACAGTGCCCCCCTGAGCTGTAGTGGTTGCTGGATGAGGAAGGCTCCTTGCCACCCTGGTGGGGTTCATGGGCGGAGCACGGGGAAAAAGACTACAGTGAGTGGAGGTGAGAGGAATGGAGTCAGCTGGAATTTGATAGTAAAGAAGAGAAGTGCATAGTTGAGTAAAGGGGCAACCCGAGAAAGATATTTCAGATTTCTTTGTACACATTATAAGGCAACCACAGAGTTGAAACCTGGGTGACAGGAAACCAAAGTGGTGTTCTTTCATAACACCAGTTATTTTGAATTAGTTTCAATTTTTTTAAGGCATTGCAAAAATAGCACAATAGTGTTCCTTAGTACTCTTCATTTCTCTAGTTTTAATAATTTTTAACCATTTGAAAATAATTCCAGTTTTACCCCATTGTGTCTTAACAATTCAGTATTTATTAGCTAAGTAAGTGGATGCTGTTCTGTGTGAACACAGTATGGCCATCAACAAGTAACATCAAAGGGGGCAGGAATATAGCCCAGTGGCTTACACCCCTGCCTAGCAAGTGCAAGGTTGTGAGTTCAATTCCCGGTATCCCAAATAAAAGTAACTGAGCCAGTGTTACTTTCTAATCGAAGGACTCTTCTAGTTTTGCCAGTTGTCCTATCATGTCCTTTAGCGGTCTAAGATCCAATGCAAGAACACAGGCCATCTCTTTTTAGACTCCTCCAGTTTGGAGCTATTCCTTGATCTTTTCTCATTTTTTGTATTCTTTAATATTTTTAAAAAGTACAAGCAAGCTAGTTACTTTGTGAAATACACCTCAGTTTGAGTTTGCATGTTATTTCCTCATGATTTTTGACAGAAGTAATAGAAAAATATTACACATTTTTCCTCATGTGTATCACATCAGGAGAGAAATAATGGTGACAGGCTCTCTTACTGGTGATGTTAACTCTTCTGGCTGGGTTAAGACGACTTCTGCCACATTTTACTGCTGAGAAATTAATAAATATGTTGGAACTTATTAGTAGTGAGTATTCCTTGGCGAATGTCTCACACTATTTGTGCTGCCGTAACAGAACAGCACAGAGTGGATGGTTTACAAAGAGCAGAAACAATGTTCTCATACTTCTAGAGGCTAGGCAGTATGAGATCAAGGCACTGACATTTTGAGAAGGCTGCTTTCTCCTTAAAGATGGTACCTTGAACACTGTGTCCTTCAGCAAGGACAATGTTGTGTCCTTTCATGGCAGAAAGCTAAAGAGCAAAAGAGAATGAATTCCCTCTGTCAAGACCTTTTTAGTGGCCTCATGACCAATAAACTGCCAAAAGGCCTACAATCCAGCACTCCTGCCCTGGGAGTTAAGTTTCCAACACATAAATTTTGGGAGACACATTAAGACCGTAGCAGAGAGATAGTCTAATACTAAGTAAATATCTGATTCCTCCTCTCTCTTCTATCCGTCCTATTTAGCATCCATCAGTGATTCTTACTTGTGTCATTCATAACTTTCTAATCACTATCATTCCTGATAGATTATTACTAGGCATTCTTCTGTGGTAGAACGTTATCTTCTCATTTGTTACTTACATAGTTCTATTTCAGTCAGAACTAAAATCCATTACTATCAAATTGCCAGCATAAGCACTTTCAAGCTGGCTACATGTCCTTTTGACAATGTGTCATCATTCTGTGATTCCTTTCTATTTTCTGTAGTTATAACAAGATGTTCCAGGTCCATTTTACCATGTCTTAGCCCCTGTCATGGATTCAAGTATTTCTACAGGAACTGGTGACTGGTTGCTTTTGCTAGAGAATACAACTAAATTCTCTACTAAAAGTAGTCCAAGGCCCGGTACCTGAAGTGCTTGAAACTATGAGAATATCATTGTATGTAGGCTTTTCAGTGGAGAGAGCTGGGAAGTACTCTGAATGTTTATGTATATTTTTATACATTCTTTTATAGCTGTTGGTATTATCTAACTACTTAAAAATCATGAGTTCACATACTTTTCAATACCGATCTAATTCTACAAGGATTATTCTACTCTTTCTACTTTACATATTTATAATTCTCCCCAATGACAATAAGAAATCTGAGTCACATTATTTTTCAGGTATTTATATATTTGTTTGATTTTCAGCTGTCCTGGCCTAGTGCTGAACCCCGCTTCATGCCAATGGGCCACCAGCCAGCCACCCACCCCCCGCCACAAAAACCTCATGTTAAAGTTCAGCCCCTATGTGGAAAAGTAGGAAGGAAGAAGGGAAGTCAGTAAGAAAGTTGAGCTCCAAACATGCGATGTCCCCTCCCTTCTCCTGGACAAAAGCTGAGTGCTGGACATGCTGGCTTTTTGCCACCACTGAAAGTTCAGCTCTAATTCCAAAGGAAGTCTTTAATCAGAGGAAGTAATGTGGCCAGATTGCATTTGGACTGACATTTTGACAGCCGTCGGCCGTGGATAGATTGGATACTGGAAGATGCGGAGATAAATTGGGAGCCACTAGTATTAGCCCAAGAAATTGAAAATGGGGTGAGTCACAGACAGTGTCTCTTTGCCCTGAGTTAAACTTTCGAGAGTTGGTCACATTCATGGGGACCCATTTATTACCATGGGATTACTGTCTACCCCCGACCTCAGAAGCACTCCCAGGGTCACACATATTTTTTTAAAAATCACAGAATAGAAACTGTGGTTGGAAATGTCAGGTTTAAGGGTTAAACACAAATTTAAGGAGTGCTTTTAACAAAAAACAAACTGCATTTAAAATTATTGACTAAAGAAGCAAACCCACTTTTTTGCAAAAGCTAAAATAGAAGAAGGTTTGGGGGGCATAATAGCTTGGAGAGTGGACTGGTTGTTATTAGAAATTATGTGCATTTATACACACAACAAACAACTCAAGAAGAGGGAAAAGAAGGTCATTACTTTCCCTAAAAGAGTAGAGGGGGAAAACCTGGGTGACTCACATAATGAACCCTACTCAGAAGAATGCAGAATCCTTTGTATAGTTAATACAACAAGCTGCGAAAAAGGGTCAGTCACCATGGACCCTTGATTGCCTGCGTTAACTCTGATGAGCACCTTTACAAAAGACACATCTCCTGGGGAGACCATACTTTGCCTTTTCCCATTGGGCTGCCAAAGACCACTGCTGCTTCACTGAAATATGAGCTGCTGGTAAATGCATGACCCTGCATGATGTTGGTATGTTTGTTTCTACTATTAAGAAATCTGTCCTTTTGTCATTTATCATTTTCTGAAGCTCTGAGCACTAGGGAGCCTGGTACTGGCCACTTAGATCAACTTTGTCCTCCTGTGCTCATCATCTTGGCCTTCAGAGAAGGTATGATATAATAGGCGAGCAGGAGGCAGGCCGAGTTTTGTCCTGATTCTTTTGTTTTCTTGATATGTGACTTCAGACAGATTAGTTACTGCCTCAGGCCTCTATTAGCTCACCATGTAAAATGGGAAAATGTAAGTATCAAAGTAGTAAATACATTCCCATGTGTATCCTTGCATCTTGGGTCGACTTAACCCTGAATGAACCCTTAAACTGGAAGATACAGAAAATAAATTGGTAAATCCACTCTCCTAGTCACTGCAATAAGGAGCAACTCTGTTTTTAGTGCCTTCATGTCAAAATCATGATAGATTTGGATGTGATGCAGCAGAGGTTGACATCAGGGATTTGAGACGGTGATTTGACTTCTCCAGACTTCCGCTCCTTGTTGTTAAAATGTAGGTGATGATAGACCTATCTCACGCAGCTCTAGGGAGGATCGAGGTGATAATAAAGCAACCAGCACAGAGTTTGGCTCATGGCAAATGCTATCTAAGTGTTAGTATGGTGTTATTAGTGATTATTTGAGGCATGAGCAGGATTGCTGTCACATGATTCATAGCTAAAGACCCTTAGCCCAGCCTAAGGCCAGTGGCTAGCCAGACCCAGTTAGGGAGACAAAACCAGCCTAGTAGTCTGGCCTTAGGCAGAACTCCAGCACCTTTATAACATCAGTCGGGAATCAGGAATCCAGGTCTGATGTCTAAAATCCAGTAATAATGGCAGGTCAACCCAACCACGCCTAATGCTGGCAGAGCTCAAGAAGAGTAACTCCAGCCACTAAGCTATAGGGTACCTTTGTCTCCTGCCTGTCCTTGGCTAGGAGTTGATTGCTCTGGAGCTGGGCAGGACCAAGCCTGAAGGTACAGGACATCAGCTGTGACCTGTCATATCACATGCCTTTCTTACAAGAAGGTTTTGACAAAATGGAAAGAGAAGAAAGGCTCAGAGGAAAGAAAAAAGTTTAAAAAAAGAAATACTGGGAATACCAGTCTCTAACACCTTGAGCAATTGTGAGGTTAGACCCTAGAAGCTGAAGAAAACCAGAGCCCTCAGGGTTGTCTCCGTCATTATAAGGTACCATGATCCTCAAGCCAAAACCAGGGGGCACACGTGATTCAGAAATCAAAAATTTTTGTATTTTAGAAAGATGTTAGGATGATGAAAACATAAATTGTTTAATAAGCCTAACTTTTTCTGGGGAGAGAAGTCACACACCAGTAGGCTAAAATTGCTGCAGTAAAATGTATAAATATTTACATGAAGTGAGATGCAATCTATCAAAGGCATGTCAGTTTAAAACCAAGTGTGTCACCAAGAGACTGGATACCATGCTGAGGAAAAATGTACAGTGTTCAGAGATTTTGAAATTAGGAGTGAACACTTGTTTACAGGACACAGCTGAGATATCAGCCAGTCAAGTGACTAATCCCAAGGCGCACACATGGTTCACGGGAGATTCAACTCGGTTTGAGACAGTACATCCAGGCTGACCCTCTGCTATGTTCCAGGCCCCAGGCTCTATACTAAAGTTACAATGATTTAGCTTTCCAGGGCTGTAGTAACAAAATAACACCAATGAGGTGACTTAAAAAAGAGAAATTTAAAGCCCTCTAAAGCCTGAGCTTCCTCCCTTGCATCCTCTAGCGTCTGGTATTCACTGGCACCCTTGGCATGGCTTGCCTGCAGTTGCATTATCAGTGCCTGGCATCTCCTTGCATGCCCACCCCCATTTAGGAGTGCACCAGGCCTACCCTCTCCATCTACAGTGTCCCTCTTTCCATGAGAGGCCACACTCTGAAGTACCAGCAGTTAGGACTCCAACGTATCTTTTTGAGGGACACAGATCAACCCATAACAACTAGCAAACACTAAGGATATGCCCTCAGTTAAGCTAACAGTAGAATCGAGGTAGTCATATTATAAGTACTTCGAGAATTCCAGAAGGGAAGCATGAAGGGGACTAGATGGTAGGAAAATTTTACCCTGTTAATGGTTTTCCCTGAAGAAGTAACATTTTAAAGGGAGATGAAAAAATAAGCAAAAGTCAACCAATCAAAGGTAGAGAACAGTTAGAGCCCCTGACCTTCTCAGCACTGGGTTTCGGCAGAAGCCAGGCCCAAAACCACAGGCGAGGCCCGAGAGTACTACATGTCAAGGTTCACCTAATCTTGCCCCAGCGGCTCCCCTGGACTGGGCCTCTGCCTCAGTACGACCAAAGGTACAAGATGCAGGAAAACCGCAAGGCCCGTGACCCACAAGTACAACCTCTGTGTAAGACAGAAGTAGCCAAAAATCTCTGCTTTCCTTTTCTGGATCTAAATCAATGAAAATTTTTTGACCCAGAATCAGCAAAGGCTTAAATACACAGATAGTTCCGCTGACCTCCTTCCTTGAGAATGTATAATGTTCTTTTATCAGGGTAGGCAGAGAGATCTGTGAGTTTTCTGAGCAGTGTTCAAGTGGCCTCACAGCTGCCAGAATTCCTCCACATCAAGGACCTCCTGGCTGAATTTCCACCAGAAGTGAGGGATGGGGCTGTGGGAGCGAGGGTGGAAAGCCTGTGCGCTGAGGGGCTGTCACCCTGCAGCAGCGCTGCCATGCAGGCTGCATCAGTAAGGGACGCAGGTTGAGTGCTCATCAGCCTTGCGGGTGGAGGGCAGACTTTTTTTTAATACCCTCAACATTTTAGTGTTTCACTTAGAGTAGGAGGAAAAATAAATAAATCAATCAACCTTTTCTGAAACATCACAAGCCAGGCATGGTGGCTCAGTGCCTGTAATCCCAGCACTCGGGAGGCTGAGGCAGGAAGACTGTTGCAAGTTCAAGGCCAACCTGGGCTACAAAGTGAGCTCAAGACTAGTGTGAACTGCATGGTGAGACCCTGTCTCAAAAAGACAAAAAAATAAAAAAGAAACATAACATGGAGAAAAGTACACAGATCCTACAAATAAAGTTTGGTGGTTTTTCACAAAGCCAACCCAGTTGCAGCTGTGAGAGCTAGGTAACATCCCAGAAGCCCACCCCACCGCACCCCTCCTCTAGCTCCTGCCCACCTCCTGACTTCTAACACCAGGAATTGGTTTTGGTTTTTGAGCTTATAGAAACAAAGGAAGCAGTATGATTTTTTTTTCTCTCTGTGGCTTTG
This sequence comes from Dolichotis patagonum, assembly GCA_004027295.1. Lineage (NCBI taxonomy): Eukaryota > Metazoa > Chordata > Mammalia > Rodentia > Caviidae > Dolichotis > Dolichotis patagonum. The sequence goes on from PVJX010005461.1 coordinate 79,508, forward strand.
TTCAATCAGTCTTATGTGTGTCAGATTCACCCATGTTGTTGCTTATTGCTATAGTTTATTGTCATCATTTTATATGGTGTTGTAGTAATACATTATAATTTTCTATTTATTCAACTACTGATGGAACATTTCAGTTTTTTCCAGCCTGAGCTATTATAAATAGTGCTGCTATGAATATTCTTTTGTCAAAATTAGTATGCATTGTGATTCATATTACATTTGTTGTGGGGAATTGGTACATACACATATCACATCTTGCTCCTCTTCATTTCCCCCTTCTTCCCTCCTCCTATCTTCCCCCATCCCTGATCTCTTTTTCCTCTCCATAGAATCTCCATCTCTGATTCCTATATCTATCTTTTACTTTGCTCTTTAAATTATTTATACTTTTCACTGTGAGCCATTTTGAGTTGACTGTTGGATGTTTTAAGAAATTTTTGATGTGCTATAAGGTTTGGGGTTTTTTTGCATGTGGATATCCAGTTGTTCCAGTGTATTTATTGAGGGCACAATCTTCCCTCCACTTAATTGCTTTTGCATCTTTTCCAGAAATCAACTGTCTGTTATGTGGATATCTATTTTGGGACTCTATATTTGTACTTTGGTAGTTTGTCTATCTTAATATCAATGCCATTTTATCATGATTGGTATAACTTTGTGATAAGTCATGGGATTGAGAAGGGTTAGAGCTCTAATTTTGTTTCTTTCTCAAAATTGTGTAGACCATTCTGAGTCTTTTTTATTTTTACAGAAATGTAAGAATCAAAATGGTAATCTATATGAAAAATGATGTTGACAGTTTGATAGTGGATTATGTTTTCTGATCTTTATTTTCTTCTATTCATTTTTGGTTTCATTCTGTCTTTTATTTTTAATTAAAAAAATAAAAATAAATTATTTATACTTTGGGTTTCTCATACAAGAGAAACCATGAGATGTTTTACCTTCTATGTCTGATTTATTTCACCATTGTACAAGGTACATACGTTTTTTTTTTTACAGAATAACTCAAATTTACCCTTATTTATTGCTGAGTAGTATTTATTGTAGATATATATATATATATATATATATATACATACACAATATACATATGACAGAGTATTCTTGTATATGTCTTTGGATAACCATGCACATGGGAGGGGTGTACACTGGTGTGTACTAGTTATCTACTGCTACATAATAACCACACCCCCTAAAAACACTTAGTAGCTTATCACAACAATAAACATCCTTCCTCACAGTTAATGTAAGTAATTTGGAAGCAGCTTAGATAGGCAGTTCCAGCTCCAGGTCTTTCCTGAGGCTGCAGTCTTCTGAAGGTTATCCTTGGTTTGGGGGCCATGCTCTGAAAGTGGCTCACACAGGAAACATGAGGGGCAGAATTTTACTCACAACAGGTGGAGGCTGTAGTTCTCCGGCAGTTTACTTTCCATAAGTTCGTCTGATTGTCCTTCTGACTTAGTGGCTGGCTTTCTCAGCACTACGAATGAGTGCAAACTGTACCCTTTATGACCAGCCTTGGAAGGTATGCAGCATCACCTCTGCTTCATTCTATTCTTTGAAAATGAACCGCTAAGGCCAGCCCAAAACACCAAAGGTACAAGACATAGAAAGGAGAGATCAGCAGCTCAGGCCGTGCAAGGAATATGTACACCTCTCTTAAAGGCAGGTTAGCATCATGTTTTAAGGCTTGGAATTAATCATGTGAGAGATCTAAAAATAAGAGAAACAAACCGTAATTCACACAGCAGTCTATGAGGAACAGACTCAGTTTTTGTATTTATTTAAACTTTTGTGAGTGCCTACAGAAGAATGTTCAAGGTATTTCTTGGAGGCAGCATAGTACCATAAAGACAAAGCCTTGAAGACAGATATATCCAAGTTTGGTTTTCTGTGTTGTTCCTACATTGTAATTTTTGTGGCACTAGGGATTGAATCTTAAGTACATAGGTAAGCACTCTCCTTCTGAGCTACATGCCCAAATTTCCAAAGTCTGAATACTGGATTTGGTTTAATTAATTATTGGTTATTGGTATCTGGGCAAAACGGCCTCTTAGATCTTTCAATGGTAAAATCAGGAAAATCAGTGGGGCCTACAACTCTAGAAGTAGTTAAAGGATATGTTTTGTTTACATGCACTCTGCAATGGTAGAGTACTTCCATTTCCTCATTTATCACAAGTGTATTAACTATCTACATTATGTAGAAAGTACCATGAGGGACACTGTGGGTGATGTAAGACTAACTCAGGATCAGACCCCATCTCAGGAGATACATACTCTAGTAAGGCCCTTGATACACAAAACTGTACTACATTTGAGAAAGTTACCAGTTTCTGGAACTGGTCTAAACTCAATCATTTAAATACAGGTCAGATTTCAGTATGTCAAAATGGAAGAAATTTTTGAGGGGCGAAGACGGACCAAAACGCATTCCAAATCAGAGTATAGCTTGTATAAAGACAGAGCAAAGAAAACCATAAACCGTTAATGAAAATTTGAGAGTACTCAGTTGCTAGTATGTCTGCACATAATGTAACTGAAAGGTGATGCTAGAAATAGGGGTAGCAAAGTAGGTTTATATTAGAGTCAAAGGAGCAGATGGGAGTATACTCTCTAGGTTTCTATCTATTGAAAATCATTACACCCAAAGATTTTTTTAATCAGTTTTCCAAGCTGGCTATAAAAGCTGGGAAGTCTTCATTACTGTGGGATCTATTGCCATTGTTTTCTTGGCAAACTCCTATTAGAATCTTTGTGCTTCAGATTGTAAATACAGCTTTCTAAAGCTGGTTATTAGAGAATGCTTCTGCCTCAAGCAACTGGGCTTTGTCCTTGTCGTTCCCACTTAGGAGACCATGTCAATGGCAAATGCAGTGGGGTTGTTTTTATAGGCCCTTAGTTCTGTGTAAATGTAATTTTCAAGACCCACTTGGAACCAGCCAATTTATGCACTTAGCTCATCTGCAAATTTGACTTCTGTGTCCAGATAATGAGCTGCTCACTCCACTTACTTCCCCTCCGGAAAACTGATCTATTTAGCAGCCTCCGCTTCTGTTACATTACCCAGTCCCAGGCACTGATGATATTTATACATAAGACAGAGACATTTCTATGCTATGAGGGAAGTTTGAAGGAAGTTAGAGCCAGTGACCTTTCACTTTGAAGCCAAAGAATAACAAGCATGAACTTCTCAGTCTCACTAAGAATGGAGGCTTCAGAAATTAGCAGAAAAATTTCTTCTCCTAACCCACTATTCAGTGTGTAATGTCCAAACTATTTATATACACAATTTATGTCTTGGCTAGCATACTACCCTTATTTTGATGTAGCTTCTGTGTTCCATCAAAGCAGATATGGTTGGGACCATTACTAGTGATTATTATGGGTCAACGTTAGATGTTCCATGCTTTGCTCTAAGTGAATTCTACAGTATGAAAAGGGAAGATAGTGCTAGGCTTAGGTTAGATGTTCTAGCCGGTCTTGGGTCAAAACTTCCCACATTCCAAACAACATCTGAGTTCCTGGGACATGTTCTCTGCCAAGGAGCTAAAGCAGCGCTCTTCTCTCCTGTCTTCTCAGGTGGGAAACTGGCCAGTGGAGTCCGTGTAGTTTTACCTGTGGGGTTGGCCTGCAAACCAGAGATGTCTTCTGCTCCCATCTGCTTTCCAGAGAGATGAATGAGATGGTGATCCTGGCTGATGAGCTGTGTCATGGCCCCAAGCCCAGCACAGTGCAAGTTTGCAACCGTTTCAATTGTCCCCCAGCCTGGTACCCTGAACAGTGGCAGCCGGTAAGTTCTGAGGTTGCTTGGGATTGGAGATTTGTTCACAAGAATGATTCAAAAGTAAAGATACTTCTTAACCTACAGTTTTGCCCCATTAGAGGAATGTTCAAGCATTTCTCATCCTTCCCTCCTTCTCTTGTTAGTACTCTCCTCGCCTTATTCTAATCTAGAACTTTAAATTATCAAAAGCTTATTTTTTTTTGAGGAGAGGGGCACTGGAAATTGAGCCCAGACCCTTCACACCTCAGCTGCACCCCAGCCCTTTTTACTTGAGAAGTGTCTAAGTGACTAAGCTGCCCAGGCTAGCCTCAAGCTTGTGATCCTCCTGCCTCAGCCTCCCAGGGTACTAAGATTATAGGTGTACACCACCAAACCCAGCCCCTACTCTTTTTACTGTATCACACCCTAGTGATCTCCAAAAGCAACTCAAATAACCTATCTGTTAACTGGAGCATATTTATTATAAAGCTTTTACGAAGATATGGGAAATTGTGTGGAATATGGTAAGTTTTTTCATAAAACTAAATTGGTTCTGAATTTAGGTACTTTCTAGTTTTTGCTATTTAAAATTCTAGAAATAAGGTAATGATTTTTCAACATGATTACTTAAGTAAGTCAGAAATCTTGAGTAAATGTCAAAATTTTGTTTTGTATTGTTTTCCTGATTATGTGAGTTCTAAAAGTCTAAAAATCGTTGTGTAAAAGCAGGGCTTGGCAAACTGCAACCCACAAACTAAATCTAGCTTCTGGCATTTCTTTCAAATAAAGTTTTATTGGAACACAGCCACATGTATTCTTTTTCTTGTGGTCTGTGGCTGCTTTTACACTATAAGGGCAGAATATTATGGTTATGACAGAGACCATATTGTCTGTCCCTTAAAGAAAAAAGAAAGTTTGCAAAACTTACAGCAAAGGGTACATAATAAATAATAAAGGGTAATAATGAATAATAAAAATGCAGCTATTCTACCTTAAATAGTAAAGGGTAATAATAAATAATAAAAATGCAGCTATTCTACCTTAAATTAATGTAAATTTGTCAAACTTCACAACTTCTTTTTAAAAACACAGATTTTAGATTGGAGGGGAAAATCCTACTTTATATAGCTTTAAAATGACAACAAAAGTCAAAAACAATAAGCCTGCAAGGCGGAGGGCATGTGTATCCCTGTTTAACTGAGATCACGCTTTATTTACTTGCAAACACATCCCAGTGGGAGAGTAAGTTATGTGTTCATTGGTCTAAGAAGCTGAGAGGACCCCATCTTACATCCCTTTGCCTTGGGCTGCTACCTCCACACGGCCACTCTGTGCTTTTCCTTCCTTCTTGCGGTTTTTCTCCCTGTCCATCATGGAGCTGTGGTTTAGTAAAGTACTCAAAAGAATCAAGTAGTACAAGGGAGCAAAGCACCGATGTACATGTGGCCCTCTATATTGTCTCCACATCTGTAGACTCAACTAACTGCACCTTAGGTACTGTTTAGTTAGTTCTATAGTAGCCACCTCCCCACTATGTAGACTTTTTCCCTTTATTATCTAAAGAATATAGTATAACCAGTGTTTATATAGCAAGCACATTGTATTATGTATTATAAGTAATCTAGAGATGAGTTAAAGTATGCAGAGTAAGTTATGTACAAGTACTATATCATTTATAAATTACAAGAGACTTGAGCATCCATAGATTTTGGTCCTGGAACCAAATCTGAGGAAGATCTTGAAACCAATCACGATGCTGAGAAATGGCTTTATAAAGAAGCATAAAATAACTAGAAACAGACCTTGACTATATATTTTCTTTCAGAGCTTAGTGTATATAGCTACGTTCATCAATTCCAAAACACTGTGTGATAGTTTGTGGAAGTCAAGAGGATGCATTATATTCTGAACACCTACCTCTGTACCACAGTTTTATTTCATACCTACTTGAAGTTAATTCACACAGAAGTTCAATGAAAAGTAGCTTTTATTATCCTCATGCAGGTTTGGGGAAAGTGAGATTCACACAGCTAGCCAACTTAGAAGTGGCCATCAGCCAATTTGATGTGACCTTTTGTACTATTG
>PVJX010005462.1:0-85380 GCA_004027295.1 Dolichotis patagonum
TCTCGGAGCAGTTCACGGCCATGTTCCGGCGCAAGGCCTTCCTGCACTGGTACACGGGCGAGGGCATGGACGAGATGGAGTTCACCGAGGCCGAGAGCAACATGAACGACCTGGTGTCCGAGTACCAGCAGTACCAGGACGCCACGGCCGACGAACAGGGGGAGTTTGAGGAGGAGGAGGGTGAGGACGAGGCCTGAGGACTTCTCACATCCATTGTGCACCCTTAGTGAACTTCCGGTGTCCTCCAGCATGGTCTCTTTGTATACTATGGTGCTCAGTTTTGCCTCTGTCAGAAATTCACTGTTGATGTAAAAATGTGGATCTCCTCTCAGAATTGCAGTATTGTCTCAGATATCTATACTAATAAAGCATGTGTATAAACCCTTATGGTCCTCCCCGCCAAATAATTTTTATTCTTCATTAAATGTATGAGTTCCCGACTTGAATCTTAAAAGCGATATATTTGTTTCAGTGATATTAATAGCATTCTTGATCTTTCAATAAAGAGATGAAGGTATTTTTTTCTACTGAAAGGGATCTCTCAGAAGTGATACAGGAGTAAAGTGGTTTGGGGATTAAGCAAACCACATTCTCTCCTTTCCTGTTATTCCGGAAATCTGTTAAGTCTTTAGATAAGGGCTTTTTCTGCTTCTGTTTTTACTTGGGCAATGTAATAAACACAAATCAAATGACAAGTGCAGCTGTACCTCTCAGATAAAGGTTATGCTATAATTTCAAGCTGTTGGTAGGCGAATATGAACACTGCAAATGTGCCATCTAAAATTTATTTTGGCAGAAATTATGGTGGGAATTTTTTAAGACAATGATAGAAACTCTCAATGTTAAAAAATCAGAATCTTGGTAAGCTGTGAAAGCCACAGGCGGTCTTCAGTATGCCATGATTGCTGTTTGATTAGGGACACACTACAGGGGATTTTAGGGAGCCTGGAAATGCAAGTGGACTGAGGTGTGACATAGGGACAGGGGCCTGGAGGCACAGTGGTCACCAGCAGCAACATGATCCAGCCCCACACTAGGACGCAGCAAGGTTCTTTGGGGCCTTTTCATCGCAGGAAGTCTTCTGCTAACTTGTTGAACTCATCTGCGAAACGTAAATGCAGATTGTGTTTGCCTTCTGACATCAGATGCAACCTAAAAGATGCAAAGTAACAGCTTTAGATCCATGGCACACGGCTTTGAGATCCTTTCCCCTCTCCCACAATTCATGGAAATCTTAAAGTGCAAAACTGCCCCAATGTCCTGTGTGACTACTCCAGGGGTAACAGTCTACTTTCACGGCTGTGGATGTACGGAGGGACCTTTGGTGGCCTGGCCTCTCTGGAGATGGACTGTAGGACAGTTGCTTAACAGCCACACACATTGGAAAACCAAGAGCAGGGGAGGGGCTTTGCTGGTTACTTAAAAAAAAATCCATTTTTAATAAAGTTGATTGAGAGAGAAGAGTGGACAAACGATGATGTCCAGAATCTCCTGGCCTGGGGCAGGCTCCTTGGGGTATCTGTGTAGCGAGAAAGCCCAAGTCAATTCAGGGTTCCAGATTGTTCCATTTGTTTTGCAGTGCTGAGCAGATGAGCCTGAACACAGCCACGAACAAGGGGCACAGTTCCTAAAGACCCTCGTGGTGGCAGGGCCGCAGCGGCAGCCCTGTGCTGAGTCACTGCCGCAGCTGTCCCAGCTCGTCTTGGGGGCCACCCTCTGTCCTGCCAGGATTTTTCTGTTCAGTGGGATTTTGGTCAGGGTAGACTGATTTGCAATTTCTTTAATAAAGACAACCTGTGGGTTCAATATTCATTAGCTGACGAAAGCTGTGAAATAAGCACAAGTGCAAGCCATGTGGTCTAAAGGAGGGGACTGGGCCCAGATGCCGGTGATCACACTGTGGACCTCTTGAGCTAGGTGGGCTAAGAACGCTCAGAACCTCAGTGGGGATGGGGGACTCGCCAGGAGGGGAGCTGTCTTTGCAACATGCCAGGCCTCTGGCAACTAGCCACATGCAGGGTGGGGAGGGGACATCCACTGGAAAGGAAGGCAGACTGCCGGCACCATTTCGGTCACTAGAAGGTTCCTATCACCATTAATAAGTAGAGCACCCTAATTCACTCGTGCTTCCGTGCCGAAAAGCAGCATGTGCTGCGCTGACCCCAGAGACCCAGCTCGGTCACCCCCCAACACAAGGCTTGCAGGGATGCACAAGGCCTCAGCTTTAGGGAGAGAGAAAACCAGTTGCCAAGGATGCAGAGGGTCACAGAAGGGCATGCTGAGGCCAAACTGCACCCCCTAACTGAGCTCAGCTGGTCCTGAGGCAGCTAACTCTGATCTGCCACGCTTGAAGTCCTCCTCTGGGCACAGCCCACCTTGCCACCATGAGCTCTGTCCCTTTTCTCTGACTTGCTGGTTCCCTGCTCACCAGCTGTGAATTCCTGCTTTTCAGCTGTTCAGTGCAGTCTGGTCTCCTCCAATAGTAATCACTAGATCTTGGGGAAACCAAAACTAAGTCTGTCTCATTAAAAATATGGGAGGCGTGCCTGGGATGATGGATGGATGGATGGATGGATAAAAAGATGGATAGACAGACAGACAGACAGACAGATAGGCCTTTATACCAACAAGCAGATGGATGAGAATATGAAGGAAATCATTCTTGTCCTTGATCTCTCTTGGGGGTCATTCTGAGGTCCTCGTACACCTTCCTCTTCGATGTCTGATGCATAACTGGGTGAAACCTCTCGTGCGCGCCTCTGGGAACAGCCCCCCATGTGCGGGTGTAAATACTGGCTGTCACAGCCATGCAGCGGCTCTGCGGCTGACCTCATTCTCGCCCAGACAACAAAGGGATCCAATCACGTGCCCCATGCAGCATGGTTTTCAAGCAATCATTCTCCGGTAAAATTAGTCGGATAAGAAGGGGCTCGCAGGTGGCTCTGAAATCCAGATGTCGGCCTCTGCTGGGCCCCTAACTCCTGAGATCTGAATCCTCAGAGCCTGATTCTGCTCCTCGCTGAATTCGGTTCCCCTGAATGAATACGATGAGATCCTGGAGTCTTGGAAGAGGCTTTAGACACTCTAGGATTAAAAATGAAGCCACGTGAGTGGGTCCTAACCTACTAGGTCTGGTGTCCTTAAAGAAGAGGACACAGGTTCGGAGAGACACTGTGAGGTCAAGGAGACGATAGCCAGCGTAAACCATGAAGAGGGCACTCAGAGGGGACCAAGGCTGCCAACACTGTGATCCTGGACCCCAGAAGTGACAGAAATCACCCATGCCCTCGACCTCTGACGGGGGAGGTCTCGGTGAACCCATCGCCACTGAAAATCCTGGGGCTGAGGGCACTGCTCGGTGGGACAGTACATGGTCAGCATCTGAAAGGCCCTGGTTTCAATGCCCAGCAAAACACACAAAGACCCACATCCACTCCCACACACGAACATATTGTAACTTAAATGCAGGGAACCACCTGGAGGACTCTTCTTGAGTGAAGAGCAGTTATCTCCATTTTGGATAAACTCGGCCCTGCCTCTGTGTGCTGGTACGTACAGAGCTGGTCTGGCTATTTCTTTGTCCCTTCAATTGGCATTAAGCACTGTAAATTGGGCTGGCTGATGAGCTGATACGTAATCCTTGAAAAAAGGTGACAGTTACTATTTCCCCGCCCTGTGACTCCCGAAAAACATGGCTGAGCCGGGCAGGGTGGAGAGCACTGCACCATGCGGTGGGCTGGGACTGAGCCTCAACATAGGAGGCTGTGACTTCCCTGGGCAGAAAAACTAGATCAGAGCTGAAGCACCCACCCCCAAACATTAGATACTACCTCAGTTTCTTATGCAGATTACTCTCTGCTTTCTTTCCCCCTGTGCATCGCAGAGGTGATCTCAGGCCTCAGACCTAGCCCAGTCCACAAATACTGTCACTCATCCCTGAGCCACTCCTCTCTTGGAGGATTAATAAAACCCCGGCTGGGCCCTGGGTCTTGGCCTTTGTTCCCAGTGAACACTATCTTGGCTGGACTTAGGACCCCCTTGGCTCCCCATAACATTTTATTCTTAAACTTCTTTATTCTCACCCTAGGGTGCACTGCAAGTGGTAGATTGGAATTAGCTTGCTAGAATTCGATAATATTTCCATGGGATTACAAATACAAACTTCTCAAACTGTGATGAGGACAGGAAATGGCTCTCTATACCCAAAGCCACATTTAAGGGCCAGGGGTTTAGCTCTGCGGCATAAGTGCCTGCTTGGCAAACTCGAGGTCATGAGTTCAATCCCCTGTACCAAAAACAAAACAAAACACCGCATTTAATATACCTGTCGTACTGAACATCACAGCATAGCCTTGCCTGCCTGAGACATGCTCAGAACTCTTACAGTGACCTACCATTACTACTGGGCAAAATCACCTAGCATGAACACTGTTTCACAGTAAGACAGCGAGTATCTCACTGAATATTACACTGAAAAGGAGAAGTGGAACGGTCGTCCAGGTACCCTGTGACATCACTGTGAAGTGGACAGAAAAGCCAGTAAGTCTGCAAACCTCCGTCACTGTCTCAGCAGCCCAAGCTTCCTGAGCCACATCTTGAGTGCACACAGGGCTGTGTGGCTGTGTGCAGTGGCATCCTGCTGCGGGCTGGCCCAGCCCTGCTGTCCCAGCCCATCCTCCCTGACCTCCTGACTCCAGTCTGCTCTGAGAGTGAGCGTGGCTGGCTCAGGCCTGGTAACAGGAGGCACCTTGCAGAGGCTGGGGAGCCAAGGAGGTGGCAGTGAAGGCAGCACCTGTCAGTGCAGCAGGAAGTCTGGACACACGGGGCCAGCAGGCACAGTGTGCTGTAAACTCAGGGCAGCTGTCTTTGCGTTTCATGTTTCCACTTCCGCCTAAGATCCAGCTACAGGAAGGAAGTTCACTGCCTAAACACACATTTTGAAAACCACAGAATTTGAGTGATCTGTAAGGCTTCCTTGTGTCCAAGAGACTATGATTACCCATCCATAAAGACAGAAGAAAGAGAAGGAGACGAACATTAATGCAGGTCTCGCTCCGAGGAAGGAAAAGCAGCCTGGTGCCTTCTTCACACAAGATATGTATTTCTTGGTTAAAAAAAAAAAAACCCAAAAACCATGTGACACAGCACAGACAACGCCTGCAAGTTGAACCACGATGCACCTGGCAAACAATGGGAGGCGGAGGGCATCGGATGCTCGTGTGCCCAGCTGCTCCCTATTGTCAGACAGCCAGGTGTGCAGAATGACAGGATTCTGGTTCCCAGGGAATTCACCTTCCTTTTGTGGGTTCCCAAATAAAGTGACTGTTCTCGGAAAACGCATGCCAACATAAAGGCACTTGTAGCAGAAGCGGTGGAAAATACAGACCAGTTTCAGACAAGCAGGAACACTTCACCTACAGTCCATCTGTTCAAGGGTACTGCTCTAAGAGGATGATCGTGGGGGCGGCCTTTTCCCAAGACCTGGGGAGATGGCAGAAGTGGAGCAGAAGCAGCAGTGAACCCTCCGCAAGTCTGCCTACTGCGGCGCGGACCTCGATCAGCTGCTGGACACGTCCTGCAGAGAGCTGGTGCAGCTCTACAGGGCAGGGTGGCGGGGGCAGCGGCTGACCTGTGGCCTGCAGTGGAGGCAGCACTCAGCACTCGCTGCTCGAGGCCAAAGAGGAGGTCCCGCCCACGGAGAAGCCAGAGGTGGGGAAGACGCACCTTTGGGATACCATTGTCCTGCCGAGACGGTGGGCAGCAGGGTGGGCGCCTACAAGGGCAAGCCCTTCAGCCAGGTGGAGATCAAGCCTGAGATGCTCAGCACTACCTGGGCGAGTTCTCCATCACCTGCAAGCCTGTGAAGCACGGGCAGCCTGGCGTCGGGGCCACCCACCCTTGACACTTCACCCACCCTTGACACTTCACCCTCGCTCAAGTAGCCACCTGGCCAAAAAAGCCAACACTGTCCTCCCCCTCCAAAAAACTGCTCACTGGAACAAGTAATATATAAATGGAAAAAGTGCACTTTTTATATTTTGTTGCTAGGAGACAGGTCTGGGAGAGGGTTCCTAAACTAAACTACTGCAGACTGACTTTTATTGAACCTGGCTGTTTAAGAGAATAGTTCCCAATTACTACGCATGTTCGTGTGCAAAGACCTGTCATTTCTGAAGCCGGATGACAATTAACCAAGCCACTTAATATATCACTCTAGGAATGTTAGCACTGCACTAACTGCATTTATAAGGGTAGCCATGCTGTCATGGAAAAGCACTGTACTAGGAGGAAACATGTGGGATTTGTCCTTTACTAACTATGCAATCTTGAAAGACTGCTTAACATGGGTCAGCCTTGATTTCTCATCTGTAAAATGGGTACTTACCCCCATAAGTTTGTTGTGAAGTATGAGATACTATATACAAAACACAAAATTTTATATGGAAACATCAAATTGTACACTGTAAATATGCAAAATTAAAACACAGAGACTAAGATTATATGGAAAACCTTAGGAAGACTTAGTAAGAAAATGAACGTGGTACCATAATCATGACTTAGTATTATAATTTTATAAGAAATTGCATTATGGAAATTGCATTATTGCCTACTAAGTCAATTTGTGAACTTTTCTACTAAATGTAATCTTTTTTGGGGGGGGGTTCAGTACTGGGAATCAAATTCAGGACCCTGCACTTGCCAGGTACGCACAGTGCCATTGGGCTATACCCCTGGCCCTCCACCCACAATATAGTCTTAATCTAAGTTCTCTTTATTCTTTATGTTCAGATGGAACACAGAATCTTCACTATAGATGCTCATTTGTTTTGATGCATGCTTCAACTTGTACAGCAGGAAATACGTGGAATAGAGACCCTTTTACTTTAAAGAATGCCATGTAGGAAGTACAACAGTTTACGGGGATTGTAGTTTAGTGTACAGTAAGAGATTTCCCCCACATTTAAAGCTTGCTAGAGAAATCTACAGTTAGAGGGAGAGCCCAGGAGGCAGCGCTACAAAGGTTCAGCCCCGCTTCCCCTGCTGGGCTGCAGCCCTGCTGGTCCTGGCAGGCATCAGGAGCAGACATACGGAGGTAAAGGACAGAGGAGGGATTTTCTTAGATCCCTACATCTAATTGTAAAACAGTTCCATAGAACCGAAAGACATCCCGAATAATTCTGAGTGTCTCTGAAGGGCCAAGTCTCACTTGGACATTAATTTTCTAATATATTCACTTAAAAACAGACAGTAGGCCACTAACCTCCCTATAACACCTCACTGGGCATATGTCTACAATGTGGGAAGGAAACAGTCTTTTTTGAGTGCCAAATTTCTGTCTGGATAAAAGTGGCAGCAAATGCTGGCTCCTGTGTCCACCAAAGTAATGAAAATACACACTTCTATTTCATATAATAATCGATGGACTGAATGACAGAAGCCCTGCTGACATAAGGCTCTCTGGCATTCGAAGTTGCTTGCTGGAACAAGGACAGGCTGACCAGAGACGGCACTGCCACGGAATCAGGTGAGCCGCCCAGAGGGCTGCTGCGTGTCGTACTTGTGCTCAAGAGCAGGCCTCTCATTTTGCTGCACACATGTTCAAGGCCAAAAAAGCGTGAAGAGTTTACAATATAAAGTGAGAAAAAAGCAGAATTCAGAGCTGAGAAGAACTACACTAAAAGTTCCGGAATGACATGAAATCGTCTCAGTCCACCAGGAATGACATAAATCCACACTGTGGCCACGCTGTAGAACTCGGTGCCTACTCGCACATTCGCCCTTCGCACCGAAAACACACTTCGGAGGAGTCCCTTCCTCCCCATCACTGCTTTCTGCCCCTTCTTGGCTCTGTCCTGGCCCCTCACAGGCCCCGAACACTGTGACGCTGTTGCTGATGTTGGCCCCTGGGGTGGGGGGTGGGAGACAAGACAACCAGACTCACCTCGAGCCTCTCACGTGCTTGTGTATGAAGTCAGCATGGATACGTGGGACCAGGGGGTCCTTCTCCCCATGCACAATGAGCGTGGGACACTGGACCAGGGGCAGCAGGTGCCGGCAGATGTTACCTGGAAAACAGCGCAAGGCACCCGCTGAATGTGGCTGCTCCGTGCAGCAGGACAGGAACAGCGCGGGGCTGGGCTGCCATGGGCTGGATTCTCGATGCCCCTGGAGGCCTCTGGGTTATGGTGTGGGCCCCACAGGGGGCACTGGAAAGCAGCAGCATCTTGGGCGAGGCTTGGGGGATGTCCTTAGGTTACTGGCAGCGTGTGACCCCAACCTGTCCTCCTCCCTCTGCCTCCTGGTTCACGATGGACACAGTCTTGTTCTGCCACATGCTCCCACGGGTGATGGGTGGCCTCATCAGAGGGCCAAAGCAGCGGGGCCACTGTCATGGAGCGGAATCTTCAGAACTTCGAGCCAAAACACAGCTTCCCCTTAGGAGGTAACTTCCCTATGTGCACAGATAGGGAGCCAGCGCGTCTCTTGGGATCTCAAGTTTCCCGTCTGGGAAAATGGGCTGCATCTGGGGTTCCCTCCAGCTCCCACATCCTTGGGGCTTCCTTTGTTTTAATCTTTGCTTTCTACTAGTACACAAACACCTTTGCCAGATTTAAACTCGTAATTCACGTAAAACCGTAGGAAAATGAAACAAAGGAAAACCCCACAGCTCTTTACACCACACAGGGAAAGCCCATCCAGCAGTGGGGAGACCCCTGACACCCAGAAAGCATTTTGCTTGCAGTCATGCCCCAGAGCATGGGGAGCCAGCAGTGAAGTGACATGGATGTCAGTGTCTCAATGACCGTCCCGACTGCCACCCCTGGGAGACTGCGAGGATCTGGTCCCACCGAGAACCCTTCCAAGGCACTCAAGGGACCACCTGGGCTCTAGCTCCTGTCCTGCCACTCCCTGCCTCTGAGATCCGGGTGCCTCCTTAACACCTCCGGGCCTCAGCTCGGCCAGGAATCATCATGCCCTGGGGCTGTTGTGTGGCTAAAAAGAGAGCCATAGAGAAGGTTCCGGACATCCTGAAACCAGCCCTTCCTCCTCCTCCCTTCCTCCCCCAGGGGTCAGGCGGGCGAGGCAGGCTCGGAGCCAGCCCAGCCCTGCAGCCTGCTCGCTGGGCACCGCGCTCTGGCTGCCTCTTCTGCTGGTGGTGGCTTTCATCATGGAGACACACCTGGGGCTCTGGGGCCTCTCTCTCCGTCCCCTGGACGGCAAACGCCCACCCACTGTGTCATCAGATGGTGATGCTGAAAGCCGATGTGACCGAGCGCACACTGTGTCAGGAAATGTTTCAGTCCCTGTGCACTTGTCACACGGGGCAATCACAGGCTTTAACCCACTTGGTACACACAATCACTGGTCAACCGCGCGCTTTTCCAAGAACCTTTTATGACACACACTGTGTGCAGCAGCTCACCACAGCTGGACCTGTATCATCTCACTTAATCTCCACCAAATTATGAGGTCACAGGCAGGAGACTGACGCTTACAGGAATGAAGTCACGTGGCCACATCCACCTGAACAGCAGGCCAAGGGGTGAAGCCAGAATTCAAACCCAGACCTGCCTAGGCTCCAAAGCTGTATTGTTAATCCCTAGGCTAAACTACGTATCTGTAGCCTCAAATGTGAAATTATGGGGAAGGGCACAGACGGGAGATGAATAATTAATGGTCTCACTACGACGGGACCTCCAGTTTGCTAGACCTTCTTTATCATGGCCCGCTCTTCAGTGCTGGTTTAACTTGAGGTTGGTTTCTGGATCTCGTCTCCCCAGCCTCCTCAGTGAAGCATAAAAGTTCACAATTCCTAATACAAAGTCATTAACGGAAACTGATTCATATACTGCTTCATGGTATTTTCATTTTAAGAGGCACTTTGTAACTGAATGCACTACAAGATTAGATGTTCGCTACTCTATTCTTTCAGCAAATAAAATTAAAAATGGAAAACAGACCCTAAGCTTTCGATGGTCTGGGTCTTGGGCGTCTCCAGAGATCCCTGTGTAGGAGGTTTGCTCTTTGGAGTGGTGCTGCACGGAGGCCATGGTACCTTTTAAGAGGGGGGGCCCTGGGGAGGTCCTCATTCACTAGGGGCAGGCCGCAGGGAAGGCAGCAGCGCACCAGACCACCTCATCCTCTCCGCTTCCTGTCTTTGCTGCGCCACCTGCTCCCGGCATGGCTCGCTGCCTTGCCACAGGCCCCAAAGCAATGGAACCAACTGACCACGGACTGAAGCCTTCAAAACTGTGAGCCTAGAAAACCACTGCATGAAGCTGATCATCTCAGGTATCTGTCTCAGTAACGGAAAGCTGACCAGCACAGCTATATAAAAACACACTTTAACTCAGAATTCCTCTTAAAGATATCAATTCTTCTGTTTATGGAAATTTCGCTAATTTACACTTCAAGGCTCAGAATTTCTCTTAAAGATACCGATTCTTCTGTTTATGGAAATTTTGCTAATTTTCAAATAAAGAGTCATTTATGTCTAAAGTCATATAACTTGATTGTGAAGATGAGAAAATAACTAAAACTCTGTTTCCTACACAGCTTATTCTGGGCTTGAAGATCATGAAACTTCATCTTTGTGTTCTAGAACAGATGTGTAGTAGGATGCCATCTGAACAGGCAAAAAGGGAAAAACACTGTCCACACTGCAGCTGGTTTGTTTTCTAATTCCTCATTCTGGAATCAGAAAACAGAAACCGAGGCTTCTGAAGAGTTATTTTGTCATCACACACACAAAGGACTGAAGGAAAAAAGAATAGTCTGCTTGTAAAGGCTCAACAATATGAACCTTTATACACGAGTCCTGTCTTGAATTTAAGGCGCAGTATTATACAAGAATCCATATTGTGCACAATAACTAAGTTCTCTGTCCACATGTCACTGTGCAAGGATAATGGGCGGATTCATCAGCTACTGAGGAATGCTGGAACGTCGAGGAGGCCTCCAGCATCCTCTCTAATTAGCACAGGAATCATTTAATTGTCCATGCAACCTACCATCGGGGAGATGTTTAAACTGTATTATGCCATCCACCCACTTTTCACAGGTTTTGGCAAAGTAGTCATAGCCATACAGGGCTTCTAGAGGCTTCCGTGCTTTCTCACTCCATTTAGAAACATCTCGGATACCTGGAAAACAAAAGCGTGGACTGGACTGGTTGTGTTTCATACCAAGGCGGCATCTGCCCCATCCCAAAGCCCAACCACCTCAGGCCTCACATCCAGTTCTGCCCGCTGGAAAGGCTTCCCCTGCTGTCTGAATGCTCTTGGATGCCACTGGGCCTCCCCGCCCACCTCCCGGTCCTTCTCTCCATCTCCTCTGCTGAGCGCTTCCTTGACCCCGTCGGGCTCCGGGCCTGTGTGACTGTGTCTGCTGTCCGTTTAGGGTGTCTGCCCCAGCACTGCACACCTGCAGCCCAGGCCTCTGCTGCCCACAGAATGGGCCCACAGTAAACACTTATCAAGTGGAAGGAACCAGACCTGCACTGAGTTCTCCATGTTACAGGTGTAAGATGAAAGGAAACACTCCGCTGAGCGAGGTCACCCGAGTGAGAGCAACACTGTATAATCCAGTGGTATCTGGAGGGACCGTTCCAGGAGCCCCGTAGATTCCGAAATCTGTGGGTGTTCAGATCCCTTGTATGATGTGACAGACGACTTGCACAGAACCCGCGCACACCCTCCATGGACTCTGAGTCATCGCTGAATGACTCGTGATACTCAACGCAATGCAAGTGCTGTGTAAGTGGTTGTGATGCTGTATCCACTGGTGAACAATGGTAAGAAAAAGTCTTTCTATATTCAATAAAGACTTTTTTTCAGTATAGACTTAATTTTTTAAAAATATTTTCAACCACGACTGCTTGAATGCACAGATGCAGAACTCATAGGTACCCGTATGGGGAGCAGCATATTCATAAAGGAGTCTTTCCTGGTACACTGAGAAACGTGCAAATTTCAAAGAAAACTACGAGTTCTGCTACGGAAGAAACCACAGTTCAAAACGAATCCACGAAGGCAGTCTCTCAGCTCCCACTGCTCTTCAGCTCATTAAATGCTGCTTACCAAGAGCTCTAAGAGCTTCTGCTAGAGGACACTCCTGAGAGGACCACGACACTGCCAATGTGAACTCCCATCAAGGAATGCTCCATGCAGAGTCTGGATGGGGTGGCTGGACTCCACGCACTCTTAATGCACGGACATAACCAAACGGAGGGAAAACTGCTGTTTGCACAACTGCCTCTGAACAGGGCGAGCCCCGCAACGGAAGGGAGCCCGCTTCCCTTCCAGGGGCTAGGTTCAGCACTCAGAGGTGAGTGAGGGTGAGCTGACCGCAGGGCCCGGAAGGGCTGAACCGCCCAGCACTGTGGCCTACAGACTTCTGGGGTGGGTGGGAGAAGCAGCCAGTAAATCAAGGGATGAGGGCTCAAGAAGAAGAAAAAGGAGAGCTGGAGAGTGGGAAAAGCAGAGAGAAATTGGCAAGAGGGTGTGAAGTCAGTAAAAATTTTCCTTGGTGAGGCTGACGGGGATGCTCAGTGGTCTATGCTGCATGTGTCCGAGACCCTGGGTTGGGCTTCCAGGACCTCCCTCCCTCCCTCACCATGAGGCTGCTTCCGGCAGCCACGCTCTGAGGAGGACCCTCTTGCATTGGAAACGCTAGGTCTCTTATGAGACCTAATCCCGATGCCTGCACAGAGACCTAGTGATGAACGGAAATGAGGTAAGCTCTGAACACACCTGATGTGGCTGGGAGAGGACTCCCAGGGCCGCTCCAAGGAAGCAGATGTGTTTTCTTTTCAGATTACGGGTGACAGTTCGCCACCTGCTGTGCTGTGTCTGAGCACATGACACTCAGCAATGTCACTTGTGGGCTTACCCTGAAGACATTGCTGCTCCCACGCCCCGGATATGGCAGAGGGGGGCTTCACAGCAACACTGAAAATACACCAGCTGTCCACTGGCAGAAGACCAGGCCCAGGAGCGCCCCGGAATACAACACGGCAGTGAAAGCAAGTGCCCGGCAGCTACAAGCAGTATCCAGAGTGAATCCCAGAGACTTGAGGGCGGAGGGCTGCCAGTCAGAGCTGGTCTAGGCAAACTGAACTAGCGCAGCTCGGGAGTGTGCGAGTGCAGCAGGACTGATTCCTCAAGGGCACAGAGCGGACTCATGAGGCTCAGGTGGAGGCTGGGGGGAAGCACACAGCCACGGCAAGGCTTCCAGCGGCCAAGGACCGCACGCTCCCGGCCGGGGTCGAGGCTGTCCTGACCCATGCATGCTGCAAGGTCTGACCTGTATGTATCAAACATTGTGTAGCAAAAAACCAAGTAGGAAAAAAAAAGTTCCCTGTGAGGCAAAGGTCCAGATTCTTTAAGAACCAACTGCCATTGTTCCACACGAACACATTTTTCTTGCTGAAATATAAAGTTATCACATACAGGGATCGAAAGGGTCCCTGTAACGCATTCACTTAGTAAAGGCAGGCATGCGGAGAGGTGACCTACGGGAATGTCAAGGCCAGGGCCAGCCTCTAGACGGCACAGGAAGTAGTATCTGCGTTTGCAGGGGCAGAAACCCAGGCGTAGCTGGGGTGAGCCACATGTGCACCTCAGGCACCACAGTCAATGGTCCCGACTGGGCGTGAGCCGGCTCCTGCCTGCACTCACGCTGTGACACCCAGCCAGCGCCCCAACCCCTCCACAGAGCAGGCAGGAGTGACCGCGCTTCCTCCTCTGAGAAACGAGGATTCTAAAAATGTCCTGGAGTAAGACGCAAGTTAATATCTAAAATGTGGTCTCGACAGTGTAACATGGACTCAGAAATAGGCTTTGTATTTATATATTTATTTTGGCTAATTTATTTCAAGAAGCCAGTTTTGCCCCTGAAGAATAATTACTCCCAAAAATTAAGTAGTAATTTTGTTTCATAGTGAAGTTCTCAAAATAATCATTTGAATCAAACTGTTTGCTGATCCAAAACAGAACTAATTTGGATCCCAAAAGAATTGGATATATTTCTTTTTTTGAGTACTGGGACTGAAATGAAGAAAACTTGCTTGCTCATCACTAGTTAGTGAACACACCCGGTAAACCACGTTCAAAGCCGGCCGGGCACTAGTTACCACTGAGCTAACCTGAGTGAGACCAGGTCCTCATGGTTCCGGGTGGAACTCGCACAGCCCCCGCACACAGTGGCCCCTTTTCCGTGACAGATACACGCCAGATGCCCTGGATCCCGAGGCAGCGGAGGCAGGCAGGCTGCTTTCTCCTGTTTGTGCCCACCGTGCTAAAGCCTGATGTACTGCCTTATCCTGGACAATCTCCTATGAGGACAAACAACTGTAAGAGGAAGGGACCTGAGAGCCAGGGGAAGGGAAAGCAGGCAAAGAGCAGAGGGGGTCACGAGTGCAGGATGGCAGAGTGCAGTCAACGGCCAGCGGAGAGGGAGGGAACTGAGCCCCAGATACGACTCCAGCTCTGGCTCCCGCCCAGGTGGACTGTGGGTCCTGAGCTGGAGGACAAAGTGAGCGGGATGAGGCATGGGAGAGGTCATGAAACGAAGAATCCAGTTTTAGATCAAGGCAGGCCTGTTCTGGGGCTCAAAACAAACCTTTAATAAACTCCCAGAACTGAATGCATAGCGTATGCTTTCTGAATCTAGCGGAATTAAACTAGATAGCAATAGCACTAGATACCAGTAGCACTTGGGAAACGTCAAGTACTTGGAAATTAGATAATACACTTCTTAAAAACTATGGGAGAAAGAGGAAGTCTGAAGGTATCTTAGAAAAATGTTCTGGTCTAAATTAAAATACAATGTATCAAAACTTACAGTGTGCTTAGATGTAGCATTGCGTAGAATGAAATTTATAGCATTAAACACAGTAGAAAATGAGAGGTTTCAAATCAGTAACTTAAGCTATTTGATAGTAGGAAAGGAAAAAATCAAACTGAAACCCAAAAGAAGCAGAAGGAAAAAATCCTAACAATGGGAACAGAGATACTGCGAAGAGTGAGGAAAGGCTGCAGAGTGGTAAGGAGGCAACAGGGAGAGAGCAATGCTTTGGAGGGGGACTGAGCCCAGCTGCAGGCTGAGAGCGGGGACCCAGGCCGTGGAGGTGGACGACACAGGAGGCTACTGGGCCACAGCTTCCAGACCACAGGACAGAGGACAGGCAGGAGGGGGCAGTAAGCCACCCTCACCCTGTAAGAGTTCCCTGTTCTTCACAGGACATTCGCCTGAGTAGCTTTTGAAGGTCTCTGAATTACAGAACAGTGAAAAAGACCAGGCCTGCGAGAGCCTGATCAGGGTCTACACACTTTTTTGTACAGGGAAAGAGGGACTTGGGCAGATACCTACGCATGAGGGGAGCAAACGCCTGCCCCATCTCGGACAGTTGTGGGGCAGGCTATCTGGGGTCCGCTGGCAGCCTGAGGGGGCAGGGCTGGCAAGTGGAGGTGGTAGGATGCCCCAGGGACCCTCAGGGACAACCCTAGTGTGACCCACTTCCTCCCGAGCCTGGCCATCCCACTTTGGGTGGCTCGTTGCAGGCGGACCGTTTCCATGGCTGGCGCCTAGTAATTCCCGAAAGTTCCTGCGTGTGGCCTCACGCAGGCCCTGGGCAGCGACCCTGAGTGGAAGTGGAATGGGGAGGGGAGGTGGCCACCCCAGCTGGTCTCCATGGCTCATAGAGCCAGCTGCTCAGATTTCTACGCAGACTTTACAAAAGCAGGTGACCCACAGCTGCAGGCTGCTGGCTCCTGCTCTACTGCCAGTGACCCCCGCCAAAGAAGCCTGAGGCGCCACCTAAAATATACAGACAGCATGAAAATTCTTGCAATCGAGATGGAAGGTTTCCTGTTTGTACCGCTTTACACTCACTTGCTTTAAAGGAGGTCATGAGTAACACTCCCGTCCCCCGCCCTTCAGCTCCACTAGCGATGGCAGTGATGCAGACACTGCTTCTCCTGCGCTGTTTCCTGAGTCATAGGAGTCTCGCTTCTAGAAATAGACTGGTTAAGCTGCTATTGTGAGGACTCCTCATTCTCCGACCTCACTGTCAAGAACTGGAAGAGGCTGATCCATGACTCGTCGACACAGATCACAACGAGAGGTGCGAGGGAGCCAGGAGCAGCTGGCCACGCGCCGCCTCTGGGCAGCAGAACCTACCCTGGTAGATCCTCTCGTCCTCGTCGGTCACATAGGCGTTTGCTCCCCAGATCACCATCTTGCTGATGTAGGACGGGTACCTGGCCGCGACGATGAGCGCCGTTATGCCGCCGTCGCTCCACCCCAGCAGGGAGACCCTCTTGAAGTTCAGCGCCTGTGACAGGTACAGCAAGACACACGGCAGGGTTACACTGCTCCTCCCTGCCGGCCTGGGAGGCGGTGATAACCAGAATCAATGCTGGGCATGTGCACGCACACAGGTGTAGGCGCATTGCATTCGTGTCCCCCGTGGGCCCTGGGGTAGCATCAAGAATAAAAGAGAAGTCCTCATCACTGCACTGCTTGACAACACAGCACAGCGCTCCCCTCACCTAGCTTGGTATTAAGGTGACGGTGGGAGGAGCTGAGTGCTGGGCACTGGCTGACAGTGAGGGAACCGCAGCTTCCGAGTGGGTGAAATGTCACCGAGTAGTCAGTGGCGGTTACTAGCACTTGGACACGAATGCAGTGTGCCTACACCTGTGTGCGTGCGCACGCCTGACCAGGGCTCCGAGAGCAAAGCGCACGGCTTAGAAAGGGACCGCATGTCTGACGGGGAAATGACATAAGGCATCCGGTGAAGCCACTGAGCACAGCTGTGGGAAGGACCAGACCGGCTGGAAGAGAACGGCGACCTTGGGAAGCTGTGTAAGTCCCCGGGTGAATCCACGGGGACCTGAGAGCGTGTCTGGCCAGCAAAATGAACAAAGATGGTATCAGTGAGATGTGGCCAAGAACAGAACTACGATCAAAGTTAAAGAATTAACTGATATATTGGGGACCATGCATTCACAATGGCTAATTTTGCATATTTCCCAAGGGATAAATAGAGGCTTGGGATTACAGTATCACCCTATTGAGACTTCCCATTAATTCTTCTCTCCCACCCACTAAGATGACTAAAATGAGAAAGAACACTCCAGAGTAAGATCATCTCCGCCCTCTTTGAGTTATTCCAGGATTATCTGCTGCCTATGGTGTCATCGACCTCTAAATCTCCTGAGGACCTGGAATCTTCCACTAGCCCCTCCCATCATTGTACACACCCATTGCACTGTCTACACCCAATAAACAGCGGCTGGTGTAGAATAACTGGGTCTCTGCCTGTCCTGAGGCACGCACCTCCCAGCCCCCCATCATGCATTGCCATATTTGTCTGTTTCTTACTTTATCCTTTGCTGTACCCTTCATACAGGCAGTTGGGGACCTTGGACAGGTCCCCAATAAGATATCAGTGCAATGTATTTGCTGCGGAGATTACACACTGGTGGAAGCACGATGGGTAACCATGGGTAACCGTTGTCTCCAGGTGAGTTAGGTGAGTATTTTCACCTTGTACATTGCAACACGTCATCTCCTAAGTTTGTATGGAACTCTCACACACACGCATCGGGAGACAGGCTCAGTGTGTCCACAGCAACACTGGAACAGGAGAAAACCCAGAACAGAAGAGTCTGCAAGTAACAGAATGTCCACTGTCCTCCTGTGTGACAGAGGAGTCCCCTGGTGTCACCTCTTCAGAGAGAAAGAATCACAGAAATGAGGCAAAATAAATGAAGAGACACCCAGCCACCCTTCCCCGGAGCACTTCTGCAAGACCCACCTTCATCAAATCCACCGCATCTTTTGCATCTCTTTCAAAGAAGTCCAGTGGAAAATCTCGATCTGGGGGCCTGGAATGTCCGTACCCTCGGGGGTCCCAGGCAACCACCGTGAAGAGCTTCTTATTTAGGCTCGTAAGTTGAGGTGCAAAATCTGTCTCGCCACTTCCTAAAAACAGACACTTGGTTATTTCTTTCTTTTCTTTTTTTCAGTCTTTTTTGAGACAGGATCTCACTATGCAGTCCAGGCTGGCCTTGAGCTCACTTTGTAGCCCAGGCTGGTCTCAAACTTGCCATGATCCTCCTGCCTCAGCCTCTTGAGTGCTGGGATTACAGGTGTGCATCACCGTGCCCAGCTTGGTTATCTCTTGTGAATGCTCTCATTGTATCGAACACAGCAGAGTAAAACAAAAGCAGCAAGAATCTTAAAATAAGGTAATGTCTACCCAGAGGTGGCCATCAGAACTCAATTAGCAAAGTGGTCCAGGTGGAAGACATTAACCTAGCACTCAGGCCTGTCTCCGATCGCCCCCTAGTGGTTATTTTGAAAAGGACGGGGTATTTGGGTCCCATTGGTCTGTGTGGTATTTTCTCCACCCTTTTGACACCTCTGCAATTTAAATCCTCTACTTTTGATTTTTTAGCTCAGTGGCTTAAGCGCCTGCCTGGCAAGCGTGAGGTCTTGAGTTTGATCCCCGGTACAAAAAAAAAAAAAAGAATTAATGAAAATGTATAAATAAACTTACCTATATGCTATGCTTCTGGGTTTTTTAAATAAATAACTTTAAAATTACAGCGATCCTAACAATATCTATAAACAAACTTTTAGATTTGGTCCAAGTTACTCAAAGGAGAATTCTAAAATTCCAGATTTCTTTTTAACTGAGCAAAGATTTTATTTTGCAGTTATAATTAAAAACCACGGAGAAGGGGTGCATGTAATAAACCAGTTCATTTCGTCACAATAACACAACAGCACCCACACTAACAAGCAGAGCGGCGTTGAACCCCGGGCGGCCTTGGGCAGCAGTGTGCTCCTGGCCACACGGTCAGCAGGGTGTGGAAGGCCTCTCCCCAGAGCTAAGGCCAGGGGCAGGGCACGTCTTCTGGTAAAGTCTGCTCCATTTCTGAGGCTGCAAATGAACACTGAATACTTGCCGGATGAACTGAACTATGCATGATCAACGGTGAACGTTTAACTTTTTTAAAACTGCTGTAATAAAGACACTGCCACGAATCCCCACACGCTTTCCCTAGCTATTACCAACACATCTATCCCATTGTTTTGTTGCTTTCTGAAGCGGCTCTGAAAGTCCTCTTTCCTGAGTGTCTTTATGAGGTGTGGTGGAAAATACCACAAATGCTGCTCTGCCAGCCCACAGAGAGGCCGCCTTGTAAAACCGTGACTGTCTTCAGCGACCTTACTCACAGGCTGCGCAACCTCTGGCTCCTCAAAGTCCAACTGATCATAAAAGGCACTAAGTGTGTTAAATCCATTCAGCAAGGCAGCTATCCCAGCACAACTGAAGACGTTCACCAAGGAGGACTCCCAGAACTGCTCTGGAAGGCGACAACAATGATGGGCTAAGTGCTCAAAGCGAAGGGGAATACTTTGAGGAGGATTCATAGCAATGTATCTTTCACTGTAACATATTTTTAAAGTCTACATATTTATGATGTTTTTCATCATAATATGTAGCTATAATAAAAAATATCTTTCCAGATGATGGAGGGTCACTTGACATTATCAAGGTCCATGATTCTCCCTGCCAAGAGATTTTTTTCCTCAAGATCAGGTAAGTCATGCAGGAAATCCAACCCCAGAAGCAAACAGTGGACTTCCAGCCTGTGTCTACTGCTGGCCCAGAGGCTTCCTTTGTGTCCAGCACTGGAGGAACTCCTGTGGGGAACAGCCCTAAAAGAGGGGAAAGAGACAGGGAAAGGGGAAAGAGAACAGGCTAAAAGGTCAATTGCAGAACGGATGAGACATCTGCTTCCTGGCCCACATGGAGACATGTGCCAAGAACAGTAAAACCTTACCTAGTGCTTAAGGAGTACATAGTTACCAGGACATGATACCCAAGTCGCCCACAGAGGCGTAGGTATCAGAGGACAGCACAGGAAGAAAAGCAGTCACTTGTTTTGTTTTGTTTTGTTTTGAAATCAAACATTTTTGTTCCACATAAACAAAAACCATACAGTTTTTAAGATCTGATCAATGACTAGCAATACTGCAAGAACGGAAATCTAGCCTGGTAACTGTTTTTACAGGTAACTTTGTCTTGACATCAGCTACTGGAGTAAATGTTCCCCTTCATTACAATAGCTTAAGGCAAAAAAGGTATTAAGTACACAATGGCACCAACCACATTAGCTGAGGCTTGGCCAAGTAAAACCATCAACTAACTGAGAACTGAAAATTTTTAGCACTTGACTATTAGGAGAAAGCAGCAAAGCACAAGGAAATGAATATATATTGGGATTATTTAACTAAATAAAAAATAAAACAACAATCCTACACCCCTTGAGACTGAAGTTTGGATGCCCCGGGCTCACTGTAGATCTTCCCCTGAACTTCCTACAGCTGGACTGATCTGTCAGCTTTTGAGAGCTGGTGGGCTTCACTATATCCCACACTCCAAGGGCAATATGCCAGCCTCATTTCGTCTCTCAAAGACTAAGTTTGTCTCCTTGCCTCTTATTTGAATTGGAAGTATCAACCACAACAGTGAATAACCCATCCTGATTCCAGCACTGCATCCGAGAAAATCCTTCATGCCAGTCATACTAGGAGGGCGGCTCACCCCCTCGCCTTCCTCCTTCAGATACTGGTGCAGGCATTTGAGTTAGTTAGAATCACAGGCAGTGAGACAGGGCTGGGTCCTCCAAAAAGCCAGTGCAGAAACTCAGATACCCTGCAACTGTGGGGAGAGAGACACCTCCTGCTGTGGGCCAGGCCTCAAGACAAAAGATCTAACAAACGCATTTATATCCTAAGGACTGATATTCTAAATAGCTCCCTATCACCCTGAGGAAGTCAGGAGTCACCACTCCAACCCCCTAGGGAAGAGTCACTGCTCTCTAAGAATACCCTTTCTACATGACGTGCTTCCTCATTTGTCCCTAATGTAATCAATTTTACCTGAACTATTAATCTTATTGGCTACCATAGTTCTGTCCCACTTTATGCCCATCTGCCTTGTGAGTTCCCTGTTTTCCCCACCTTGAACCCATCTCACCTCATGATTTTGCTCTATAAAAGTCCCTAGAAAAGACAGAGTCCTTGGCAACCCGCTCAGGACCCCTTCTCTCTCTCTTCTGATGGGAGCTTTCTTTCTCTCAATAAATATATTCTGCTCTTAACCTCCATTGTTCCTAGAATTCATTCTTAAATTTTCGAGAACACGAACTTGTACTGGACATAGTAGATCAGGAGTTTCATTCCCCTGTATCGATACTCTTTCCTTCCCCTTCCCCTGGACGCCCGTCACCTTCTCAAAGTGCATTTGCAGGCAGCCATGGTTTTATGATGCATTCCCAGGAGAAAAACTGGGTACTTAATGGATAAAAGGGCACATAACAAAAAGCTATTACTAGGCTGAGGCAGGAGAGTTCAAGATCATCTTAGATGAGCTCAAGGCCAGCCTGAACTGCATAGAGAGACCCTGTTTCAAAAAGACAAAGAAAAAAAAAAGCTATTACTTTTCTAAATCACTCAAATTTGACTGCAGCAAATATCCCTCAAAACATTCAGCCAAACTAATATCAATACTTGGCATCTACCACTGAGACTGCACCATGGAGGCTAAGCATGTGGAAGAGCATTCCATTAAACACGTGCAGACCCAGCATCCCAGGAAGCAGCAGGACCGCGTGCTCGCCCTCTCCGGTGCGCTGGTAATGCAGGTGAACGCCATTCACAGCTACTTTGCCAGAGCTCACTGAGGTGCTGCAAAGAGAAAATTCCTCAAGTGAAATTGTTTGACAAGCCTGTTCACCAATTTAACATGACAAAACCGCCCTGGTCATGCTCAGGCAACCCTCAGGCTTCCTGAGCTATTCTGATGTGTACCTGTCTCCAACCCTAAACAACAACATGAGTCAGGTCTTTCTTATCTGATGCAAATCTGCTTCAGGTTTGAATCTGCTGCCCAGCCTGGGGCTCATCTTACCAAAGCACCAAGGTCTTCTGGTCAGTGGCCAGAAACACATGCCCAGGACACCAGCCTGGAGGCTGGAGCACCAAGCCTGGGTCTGTCTGTACCTCGGCAGGTCTAGAGCAGCCACCTGGGCCATCAGCAGCCCTGGGGGCATTGCTGAGGATGAGATGGACCCCAGGGGGGCCCCAGGTGATCTCAGGCTGTGTTAGGCCGCTTCTGGTGTTGGCTGCAGGAGGGCTGTGGTCAGGGGCCGTCTACTGGCTCTGCCATGGTCTTGCTGGTTAAGATGCAGTATATATTCCCGTGGTGACTGTAAAGTAACCAGGTCCCTAACCCCCTCCACCAAGAGCCCTCCCATGATCCAACACCTAGTGGGACTCTGTGTGGCACAGGAAAGGGCCTCAGTCCTGCCATGGAACATGTGTGCCTGCAGGGTTCCCCTTAACCTCTCCTCAGCTCTCCTTCCGGAAGCTCTAGAACACAGTCTGGGGACTCACACCAATACTGTACCTCCCCACCAAGTGCAGGCAGCTGACCAAGTGACATGCACAAGGGACAAGGGGGCAGGCCAGGCCAGAGGCTGAGGGGAACCACTCCTCTACCAGAGTGGGTTGTCAGGAAGTTTACCTCCACCACTAACTTCCTGTTTTACATTCTTCCCACCCTTACCTTGGCCCTCAGTCAAAACAATTACTGAAATGCAGCACATGTAAAAAAGCAAGGTCTTGTTTCCTCTTTTGGTTTTGATTGGCCAACTTTAAATAAAGAATGCAGGAGGGAAACGGGCTGAGCAATGGTTCACTGAAGCTTAAGACATAAAATCTGGAAGTTTAAGTTTTGGAAATTCGTAAGACAAAACCAGGAAGGCGTGACACAGCACGAGCTCATCATCCATAGAAATACTATTCGAGGAGCAATAACAAAGACAATCAACTTATTACTAACATCATTCCTTGGAGACTTAATTTTTATTGTTAGGAGGGCTGCAGATATCTTAGGGTCGAGACAGAAGCAAATAAATGGACTCTAAAGATTCATTCAACAAATACTTCTTTTTGGTATGTTTTTATTATTGTTATTTTTTTTTTTTGAGACAGTGTCTCACATTGTAGTACAAGTTGGCCTAAAACTCGTGGCAATCCTCCTGCCTCAGCCTCCTGACTGCTGAGATTAGGAGGATGCAGATCACAGCCGGCAGGTGTATCTGCCTTGTTCATGAGCTGTGGGAGACTGGGAAAGCACACTGGATTGCTCTGAAAACTCAGGAAGGGCTAAGTGCCAGCTGATGAAAAGACCTGAGGCAGCTGGATAGGGCAAAAGACCTTCCCAGCAGGAAGGCATCTCTTGCATTTACCTAGTTAAATGAGGTCACCGCTGCCTGGGCAGAGGTGACTGACATTCACAGAGCTCATGTTGGCCCTTATCACTGTTCTTGCCCTGGAGCCAGGACAGTGTTGTAAACAGGCTTGTAAAAGTCAGCTGCTCTGCTTGGTGGGGCGCTAGATAATGGGGGCGCCTCCCCCACCTCTCTCAGAACAGGGCACTGCAGCTTCGCATTCTCGGCCACCCCACCGTGCCCACCCTCCAGCGCACTGGCTCCTATGTGACGCTTTCCACTGGCTCCTGTGCTCACTGCCAGGTCCCTCCTGCAAAAAGCCTGACTTCTCTCTGTGCTCTGCTGTATCTGCACCATTCCTTATTTTTTTCCTATAGTCGATGCCTTCTCATATTCTCTTAGTTGCCCACATGGAATGCAGAGTCAAAACTAAGCAGTTCAAGGGCAACATAAGGGGAATTCCATGCCAGGGGCTTCAAAGGACCGAGAGACCACACCAGGGCTGGGTAGAGGCGTCTGGGAAGACAGAAAAAGCAGCTTTTGAGATGAACTTCCAAAGCTGGCTAACATTCCAAAAAAAGGATGTGGTGGGGAGGGCATTTCTGGAAGATGAAATCGCACTACCCAAGGCCCAGAAGCAAGGGGCACCCGGGGGACAAGCCCCAGTTCAGCCCCCAGGAATGTGAAGGCAGGAACAATGGCTGGGGCCAAACAGTGAAGGGTTGTGCAGTGAGGCTGGGAGGGTGAGCAGGGAGAGAGTGCTTAGTCATCAACCTCCTTCCCGTAGGTTGTCACACTAGAGGTCCCTTCATATCCGCCGGGGAACAGAGGCAGCCAAAAACCCTTTGAGAATCTCCTAGTAGGAGCGAAAGACAGAGGACTACTCATGAACAAAGGTTTATTTTGAAAGATAAAAGTTTTGAAGGCTGATGTATTTTCACAGAAATGTAAGATAAATGGAAGAACAGACAGCACTTCAGCTATGACTTCCAAAGAGGTCCCTGAGCGCAATCAAGTCAGGCAGGACCAGGCTTCCAGGAACTCGGAAGTGGCCTTGGTACCTGAATCACATCTGAATCCGATGCCCAAGTCGCACTTAGTCAAAAGCTCTGGGGCAGAAACCAGGCTTGTGTATTTGCTAATCTCCTTAGAAAATCAAATAGGCAACCAAGGTTGAGAATGACTACCAATACACTGGAAGAAAACAAAATCCTGTCTCGCCCTCGAGGCACACTTTCCGACCCTGTTCCTGGCCTCCACTCCCTCTCTGGGAGGCTAGCATGGCAATTTGGTGCAAAGGTAGGCGGTAAGGAACGCTGCAACCATCCTGAGGGGGCCCAGCTGCTTCCCTCAAAGAGGGACAGGTTGCAGGGCTAAGGGACAACCAACGACAGAGCAGCTCGGAGCCAGTAATCAAATCAAGTGCAGCCTTTGTTCCTTTTGTACCAGCGCGCTGGCTGCTAAGAGCTTTACTGACTCATTTCACTCTGTGGTACACATTATACTTAACCACACTTGACCACTGAGGAATCTGAGGACGGGTGATTTCTCCCAGTCACACTGCCAGTGATCTGCCACGCTAAGATGATCACCTGAGGGTCTGACCCCAGAGCCTCAGCCTCAGCACCCGAGACAAAAATGGAGGTTCCTTCCTAAGACCCCTCTCTTTCAAACTCCTCCTCACTTACACCAGCTATCTCTTATAAACTATTAACTACAATAAAGTATTAGAACCATGAGGGCTTGAATTCAAGTGAGTTGTGATGACTTTTTACCCCTTTTATGTGCTGTATTTTTACTGCTTGTATCATTAATAATTACACCTACTAAGTACATGTGCAGCAGGTCTTTTGCACTGTTTCAAATCCTCAAGCTACAAGGTAGGAGGCTCAGAGAAGGTCAGCAACCTGTTCCCATTCACACAGCTAGAGGCAGTAAGTTATTTGAACTCAGAGGCCACATTTTCTGATTTCACAGTGGCAGTGTGTCTACCAGGGCTGCAGATAGGGGTGGTGGCAAGCATCTGGGCAGAATGGGATCTGATACTTCCACAGAGCACCCCAAGGCTGAACGTGAAAAATAGTTTTCTCTGGTAGATCATCAGGCTCTGTAAATTACTATTACTGTAACTGTACAGGACACACTACTTCAGGTCACAGACTTTTGGACCTAACCTAGGTATAAATCCCCTTAGAGATTATGAAACAGGAAAAAGGTCAAAGTTTCAAACAGGCTTACAGACACGTTTTTAGGAGATGCAGGCTGTTGCAAAACTTTTGTTTTGAGACAGGGGCTTGCTATGTAGTTCCAGCTGACCTACTATTTAGCCCAGGTTGCCCTCAAAGTGGTGACCCTCTTCCTACCTCAGCCTCCCCATTGCTGGGGTGACAGGTGTGTGCTGTCAGGTCTGGCTGAAACATTTTACAGGAATCTTTTTACCCACTTTCATGGAGCTGCACACTTGTTTTCAAATGAGCTAATACCACTGCTTATTTTCTCAGATCACATGTCATACCAATTTGCAACCAAATTGATAAAACAGCACTAGAAAATCCAGAGGAACCTGTTTTTCAGAAACAGCTTAAGAAGTCTGTCTACAGTGCCTGGAGAACATGGCCTTCGAGCAACCATTACCCTATCACAACTGTGGTATTACACAATCACAGTAATTGTATCTTAATCCCCTTCTGCAAACAGGGAACTGAATAATGTGCCCAGATTTCACCCCTGATTTACAAGGCTGGAACCTGTGACATGTTTTTCCATCTGTACTGAAAATCTAATAACTCTAAAATAATAAAAGAAACCTAAACCAAATATGAAACTTAATAACCAGTCAACTACATTATGAAAATTTAAATCTAGTCAGATTTACCCTTTCTTCCTCCAAATTAAGTTCTCAAATCAGTTTCTACATCAAGTTGTAAGCACCAGATACCTCTCTAGCACCGCCCCCGTCAAACTGATCCACCTACAATTAACATGCATTGTGTATGTTTGCGTCTGTGTGTGTGTGCTTATGCAAACAAGCTTCAGTCTGCTCTGTTCACAATTTCTGCTCAGAATCTCTTGGGATCCATTTTCAAGACACCAGGTCAGAGATTAATTCGGTTTTGTTTTTTTAAAATCTGAAAGGGGTAGGGAGAGGAAGAGAAAAATGCAGATACTGTGCATCTACATGCGCCTCCGACAGAAACTGGTAGTGAGGCCTGGAGTCTCATAGTTTGTTTCCCGAGGTGATTCTCCTGGACATTAAAGTTTGAGATCAACAAACAAAAATGAGCCTCAGGAGACATAGGAGTCGCGACTTAAGCGCAACCTGCGCGAGGAGAACTAATGGGTCACAGCCACTCTGGCGGATTTCCGATGTAAGAGGCCGGAGCGATAATCGCCCTCTTCAAGAGTGGACAGAGCGACAGGCTAAGAATGCGGGCTTGGGGTTCACGGGCGAGTCTGTGACTAACACCGAATTTACCTCCCGGGCCTCTCCGTCTGCACGCGGCTCAGGCTGGCTGGGGTCCCGGGTCCGGCGTCCCCGCCGCCAGGCCACGTCCACCGCCGCTGTGTCGCCGCCCGCCTGCAAGGGCCAGCGTCCCCCTCCAATGCCCACCGAGACGACGCTGGGGCTGCGACGGGGAAGGGTGCTATTACCCAAACGCGGCGGCTGGCCTGACCCGGGAAACGGGGATACTGGGCTTCAGGTGCAAGGAGAGTAGCCGCAGCCGTGAGCTTCCTCGGCAGCCTAGCGCGACCGCCATGGTGCCGGGTCGCTCCGTAGCCGGCAGTGCGCACGCGTAGGACCCTACCCTTGGTCTTCTGAGCCCCTCCCTAAGCCCCGCCCCTCCACGAACCCTGGCTTGGCCCGCCCCCCGGAAGTCCCGCCTCCACACTTCGCCCCGCCCCGTCCTCCGAGGCCGATATCGCATCCCCGCCCGTGGGCAACGCCCCTCTCAGGTGAGTGGTTGCTGAAATCCGTGTCCTGTTAGTGTTAGCGCTTGTTTCTAGGGTGGATGTTCCAACTGGGGCCGCCCTGTCCTTTCCCGTTGCCATAGTGGCCATGGTGGCCAAAGGAGGCCACCAAGCTTCCCGCCCTCACCTGGTGGATGTCGAGGCGCTTCTCAAACCACCGGGCGGTGAGTGAACCGCCCACCCGGCAATGGCGGGATAACTAGCAGTTGGGGATGATGTAGTCAGTAGTTTTCGCTTTACAGCCTTTCTCCCCATTAGACTGGTACCTACCAAAACCCCCAGCGATTATTGTCGGCCAGGATGTGGAGAAATGAATTTTGTGCGCCGTTGGGCATGTAAAAATGGCACCACTGCTGTTAAGTGATCTCGTTTCCCTAAAAACAGTGAATACAGTGTTATCGTAGGACCCAGCAGTTCTTGCTCTTGGGTATATCGTGAAAAGAACTGAAATATCTTCCTGATATTTGCCCACTGGTGTGCACAGCAGCATTGTTCGTAAGAGCCATAGGGTGGAGGATCAGTTGAAGAATGCATAAGCAATTTGTGGTGCATCCATGTTATGGAATATTATTCAGCCTCAAAAAGTAAGACAATTCTGACACATGCTACATGGATGAACCCTGGAAAGTCACACCAACTGAAATAAGCCAGATGTATATGGGGTCCCCACGATAGTCATCAAGTTCAGAGACAGAAAGTAGAATTTGGGTTTCCAGGAGCTGCCTGTGAGCAGATGAGAAAATTTTTAATAGATACAGTTTCAGATTTGGAAGCTGAATTCTGCAAATGGATGGTGGTGATGACTGGCAGGGTGAATGTACTTAATGTTACATTTAAGGGTTAAGATGGTAATTTACATAATTTACATATGTTTTATGACTTTTTCCCCTTTTTTAAAATTTTATTTTAAAAGGGAGTAAAACTAAACACAATAGAACAGAATGGGACATAATAAAGCATACATTTCAAAGCTAGACAACCAGAGATCTTCACTATCTGTCATATTGTCTCTTGTTTTCTTCCAAATGGTTGTCCTTATCTTTGCATATGGAGAGCTCATACTTAAATAACATAGCCAGTCTTTTCACAAGATGTGTAGTTCACTAGCTCCCACTTGCTAGGTGGGGAGGGGGTCACGGGATGGGGGACAGCATGACATGAGATGTCTGATTCAGCCCACACGCAGGCAGGATCACAGTCGCCCCCCAGAGACGGGAAGAGTTCCTTGTTCTCCCAGCACCCCGAGTCAACCCCACGGTGCAGGTCCCATGCGCCAGGGTCTCTCTCCTTCGGGCTGCCAAAAGTCTGCCACACTCTCAGCTGCCCCCAGAGAGGGGAGGTGCTCCTTGTTCTCCTGGCACCCCAAGTCAACCGCACTGTGCAGGTCCCAACGCGCCAGGGTCTCTCTTCTTCGGGCTGCTGAAAGTCAGCCACACTCACAGCCGCCACCCAGAGAGGGGAGGAGCTCCTTGTTCTCCCAGCACCCCGAGTCAACCACACTGTGCAGGTCCCAATGCGCCAGGGTCTTTCCCCTGCAGGCCCCCTAAAGTCCGCCATACTCACCTGCTATTTCTTTCTGATGAATTGACCATTCCACTTCCAAAGTTCTGAAATGGCCAACAGACCACAGAAAGAATTCTGTTTAGGCTTTTTCTTTTTATACTGGGGATCGAACTCGCAACTTTGGCTTGCCAGGCAGGAACTATACCACTGAGTTATATCCTCAGCCAACTCGGTGACTATTTAAAAGACTGTATGATTTAAACTTTCTAAAGGTTATAAATATCTGTAGAGGGGAAAAGGAAAAACAGCTATCCTTTTAAGTCAGATTCATACTGCCCTACCTTAACTGAAAATAACAGGCAGGTTTGTGGCTCAGATGACCCAAGACAACAGCTTCTTACATATTGTGTTATTTTTCCTCCAAGCGGTCCTTCTGTTATGTCCTTGTGCACAGTGTTTTTGAATGTTATACGCATGGGAAGTTCCATTACCCTGGAGAGTCCTTACTAGTCCACTGGAGTTTTTGGAGTAGTAAAGGCAGAGGAGGGCTAAAGAGAATATGCAAAATGTTAATATTCTACTTTCAAGATCTAGCCCATCAACTCCTGAATAGAAAAAGAAGCATGTTTTGAGGCAACTTTTTAAAACATTAGTACAAGTTTGCCACACCTGATGTTCATGTTCATTGTGTGGTGTTGGTGCAGGCACACAACACGTCCCAATTCCCTTTATCCTCCTTCCCCCATCCCGTCATCCCCTTCTCTCCTCAGAAAGAGCCATCTTCCCATCTCCCATTACCCACTCCCCATTTTGTTCTCCATTTAGCATTTGGGTTTGTTAAAAAACTATTGTTGAATGGTATTTTTTCCTAATTTCTTTTTCACTGGGTTTCTCACGTATAGTAGAGAAAGCACATGATACTGAAGGTTGTATGTCTGATTTATTTCACTTAACATTATGGTCTGAAGTGCATCCATCTCCCTACACATGACTCAAATTTATCTTTCCTTATGGCAGAGTAGTACTCCCTTGTGTGTAAATATCCATTCACCTGTTGGTGGATTTGTAGGCTACTTTTAAGATTTAGCTGTTATGAATTGTGCTGCTGTATATATGTATATGCATGCATCACTGTAATATGATGTATTTAACTCTTTCAGAAAGATACCCAGAATGGAAAAAAAAATCAAGCAGTTGCATACA
Organism: Dolichotis patagonum; assembly: GCA_004027295.1. Classification (NCBI taxonomy): domain Eukaryota; kingdom Metazoa; phylum Chordata; class Mammalia; order Rodentia; family Caviidae; genus Dolichotis; species Dolichotis patagonum. Next base: position 29,994 of record PVJX010005462.1, read on the forward strand.
AAATTTCTACAGAAATTACATATATACATATACAAATATATATAAAGAAGACAGCTTTACATGAGATACTTGCAGGAGCAGTGAAATGTACAGGGACAAAAGTAGAATGGTGGTTTCCAGGGAATGGGGAAGGGGAGAAGGGAGAGTTCATGTTTAATGGGAAAGGAGAAATTCCAGAGATAGGTGGTAGTGATGGTTGTACGATGAAGTGAATTTAATGCCACTGGATTGTATACTTGAAAACAGTTAAAATTGTAAATTTTATGTTCTATATTTTTTATTAGTAAAATTTTTAAAAATAAAAAAAAAAGATACACAGAATGGGAATAGCTGGGTCAAATGGAATTTCTAGTTTTAGTTTTTTGAGGAATCTCCATAGTGATTTCCATACTGTTTATAGTAGCTTACATTTGTAACAACAATACTGAAGGGTTCCCTTTTCCCTGCAGCCTCTCCAGCATGTTTATTATTTGATTTCTTGATGATGGCTATTCTTTCTGGAGTAAGAGAGAATCTCAGTGTTGTTATGATTTGCATTTCTTGAATGGCCATCAACATTTAGTGTTGTGAAGTGTCAAATCATTTCAGCTGCCCATTTTTTTATTTTTATTTTTATTTTTATTTTTATTTTTATTTTTGGTACCAGGGATCAAACTCACAACCTTGTGCTTGCCAGGCAGGCACTTAAGCCACTGAGCTAAATCCCTGGCCAGCAGCTGTCCATTTTTTGATTTGGTCTTTTGTTTTAGTGAGGTCTATTTTTTTGAGTCCTTTACATATTCTAGATATAAGCTGGCAATTTTTTTTTCCTGTTCTGTAGGTTTTCTTTTCTCTCTGTTGATCATTTCTTTTGCTGTACAGATGCTCTTTAATTTGATGCAATCCAGTTTGCTAATTCTCGGTAGTATTTCTTGTGCAACTATGCAGAAAGCTTACTCCTATGACTTTAAGAGTTTTAACTATTTTATCTTCCAGCAGGATAGTGTTTCTGTTTTAAAATTTAGTTCTTTAATCCATTTTGATTTTAATTTAGTACATGGTGAGAGATAAGAGGTGTACATTTAGTTTTCTGCATATGGATAGTCAGTTTTCCCAACACTATTTATTAAAGAGGTTGTCTTTACTCATTGTAAACTTTTGGCCCTTTTGTCAAAAATTAGACAGTCAAATCCTGCTGTGGTGATGCATGCCTGTAATCCCAGCATGTGGGAGGCAGAGGCAGGAGGATCACTTGAGTTCCTGGCCAGTCTAGGCTACATAAGTGAGTTAAAAGCCAGCCTGAACTACATAGTGAGACCCTATCTCAAAACAACAATAACAACAACAAAATATCAAGTAGTCAAATGTGCTTGTGGTTATTTCTAGATCCTTTATTTTTTTCCATTGACCTTCATGTTTGTTTTTGAGGTAGTACCATGCTGTCTTTATCACTGTAGCTTTGTACTATAGCTTCAAGTCTGAGATTGTGCTCCTACTGCCTTGGTCTTGTTACGCATGATTGCTGTTACAATTTTGAGTCTCTTCTGGTTCCATATGAATTTTAACAATGTTTTCACCAGTTTTGTGAAGAATACTGTTGGTATTTTGATTGGCATTACATTAAATCTGTATATCAATTTTAGAAGTATGGCCATTTTGACTATACTAATTCTGCCTATCCAAGAATAGGGGATATATTTCCATTTTCTGACCTCTTTGATTTCCTTTTTTAGCATACTATACTTTTCATTGTAAAAGTCTCACATCTTTAGTTACATTAATTCTGAGTATTTAATTTTTCTTAGTGCTATTATGAATGGTATTTTTTCCTAATTTCTTTCTCACTGGGTTATTAGTATAGAAGAACACTATTGAGTTTTGTGTGTTGATTTTGTATACTGCTACGTTACTGAACTTGGTTATTGTGAGAATATTTTGACATTTTAGGGAGTCTTCTGTGTAGAGGATCATGTCATCTGCAAATAATGCTAATTTGATTTCATCTTTTCCTATGTACAGCCCTTCTGTTTTTTTTCCTTGCCTAATTGCTGTTGCTAATTTTCTGAGTACTACATTCAACAGGAGTGGTAATAGTGGACAGCCTTGTCTTGTTCCTGGTTTTAGAGGGAAAGCTTTCAGTTGTGCCCCATTAAATATGATGCTGGCAGTAGGTTTGTCATGAATGGCATTTATCAGATTGAGACAAGGTCCTTCTGTACTTACATTCTTCTTTATCATGAAAGGATGTCAGATTTTGTCAGGGACTTTTCTGTGTCTACTGAAATGATCATGTGATTTCTGTTCTTGCTTCTGCTTGAGTGATGTATTACATTTATTGATCTGAGCATGCACAGCTATCCTTGCATCCCTGAGTTTAAACCTACTTGGTCATGATGTATGATCTTTTTGATGATTTGTTGCATTCCATTTGCTAGTATCTTGTTGAGGATTTTTTCATCTGCACTTATAGAGAGCCTTTCCCTGTCCTTCACAGTCCAGGAAGTTTGTATTTGTAACCCCATTGGAAAAGTTATTAGAATTCCAGTAAGTTGATTCTAGTACCACTTCCAGTGCATCCCATGGTAAGAATGAAGACATATTTATAATTATATTACATACACATATTATAATATAGGGAGCCAAGCGATCCTAAGTCCAGCCATGATGAAGGTTCATCAGAACAAAGGCCTCAGCCTGGATCCCAACCCAGATTTTATTAATTCATGAAGAAGGGAGTGGTTTGAGGATGAACAACTGTACGAATGGCAGGAAATACATGAGTTCTGTGAACTGGGCTAGGTACGAGGCCTGAAAGCACCTCTGCAATATGCAGAGAGAAGGATATGCAGAAAGACCAATCTATATAACACACTTGGGGTAGCAGTTAATGTTTAGGAGGCTGTTGCTTCGGTTTCTGATGTGTAAACTTTTGTGCCCTGGGAAGTTATAGCCTCTTATGTTGAGGCTCAAACCGAGTTGACAGTCCTGGAGCTGTGTGGCTCTGTCATCCCACTGGGCTCAACCATTTAGAGGGAGACACTGAGGAAGGGAAACAGGCCTGTCGCCTGGCTTCAAAGATTACACATCAGTACCCCATTACATTGCTTAGAGCCAATTGAAGGGACAAGGAAATAACTTAGCCAGCTCTGTACTTATCAGTACATGGAGACAAGGCCAGGTTCAGCCAAAGTGGAGGTAACTGCTCTTTGTTCCAGCAGAGTGGTCTTGGTGTTCTTCCACATGCACTCATTAAAAAGATTGGCCAGTAGTGCAAATTACTGGTTGGCCCCTGTCTGATTTTGAACAGGGCAGTGCAAGTTTAGTAGGATTCAGTAATGAATCCATCTGGACACGGGCTTGTCTTACTTGGCAGGCTTTTTTTTCTTTTATTGCTTCAATTCCATTGCCTGTTACTGGATTATTCAGGGCTTTCAAAGCTTCTTGATTCAGTTTTTGTAATTCATATGTATATAAGAATCTGTCCATTTCTTCTGTATTCTATTTAGTTATTTTTGTCATTTTGAAACAAACCTGGTCTTACTATGAAGGCTGGCCTTGAGCTCACTCTGTAGCCCAGCCTGGTCTTGAACTTGCAATGATCCTCTTGCTTCAGCGTCCCGAGTGCTGGGATTACAGACATGCACAACCACACCTGGCTTATTCTCCAATTTATTGGCATACAAGTTCAAGACGTACAGTAAATCTCCAACTTATAAATGAGTTCTTTTTTGGGAGAACGTTTCTAAGTTGGATTCACTGGTAAGTCTGACAAAGTGAGTCTTATGTTGTATTTCCACTTTCATTTCATGGTTATTGCTTTGCATTTCCTAGCAGTACCCTCCCACCCCTCCACATCACCACTGCTTTTCCTCTTGCTTGCAGATATCATGGGCCCTGATTAAGCATGTACTACTGTACACTATTACGGTAAACACTATACAGTAAACACTCAGCAGCACAGCAATGCCAGTGTCTGGGAGATATGTGAGCTACTTGGCAGTTTGTTCACATCTACAAATGTTCAGAATGTGAGGTCCCTTCCTATCTCAAAGTTTGCAACTTAAATGTTTGTAAATTGGGAACTTACTTTAATTGATTATAGTGGTAGTGCCTCAGCACCAATTGCAGGATAAGTGGGAAACATGTGCAGGAAATACCAACCTGCATAGTAGAGTCACAGTAGAAGCCCACACTGTTTCATTTATACAAACACACATCATTTCAATAGCCATATATAAAGCATAAACTTTTATTTTAAAAAATCCATGTGAAACATAAAATATATGTATATTTTAAAAACAGCGAATTTAGAACACTGTCATGATAGAAGGTATTTAGAAATCACCAGGCTTCTCTGGCACAGGCTGGGCCCTTCCATGCTCTAAGTTTTCTTTCTGGCTGCACGCTTTAATGCTGTGTGGCAACTGAGCTGTGAGCTTAGATACGTGGAGCAGAAGAACTGAGGCTCACTCCCTGACAGCAGTGCTTGTATCAGCCGGACAAGTCTGTATATCCAAGCAATACTGCATACAGCAGTGTCTGGAGACATCTTCGTCATACTTGGGGGCAGAAGGGGAAACTAGTACTACTGGCAGACAGTAGAGTAGGTGGGGCCAGTAATGCTCACAAACATACTAAAAGGTACGGGACAGCACCGACACCAGAGTTATTCGGCTTATAATGCCGGTAGTGCCGAAGTAGAGAAACTCTGTTTTGAGGCCCCACGTCACGTGTGTGTGCCTTTGCTTGTATGTGCACGCTAAGGCTGTGAGGGATTCAGAAGCAGAGCTAACAATACTGTTTCCAACCCAAGACCCCAGCATCTCCTCTGCGAGCCAGGCCGACCCTCCCTGTGCCTTTTCTCTCTTCCTTGTGGGAGAGCTAAGTGCAGTGGATACCATCTGTGTGGTCTTCAGGGTTCTATTCATTTAGTTCCTCCCTGAGATTCAGATGGGCCATGAAAGGCTGAGTGGTAGAGGCAGTAACCAGACTCTAAAGCTGTCATTTTTTACTTCATGGCAAGAAGAGGAAAATTGAACATACTCCTACAGCACAGTAGGGTAAACTGATGGAGCAGCTTGGCAGTGATTGGCTTTGTGGCTCTGCCTTTTCCAGCGGTGCAGCCGTGACTGCTTCCTGCACATATGCTCCCCCTTCAGGACACGTGGGCTTAAAGTACTAAGCGGTGTGAAGTATTAGAATTGTTAGTATTAGAAGTACTCATTATTTGAAGTATTAGTACTACAAAAGAATAAAAAAAATTAATCAGGAAATTTTGCTAATAGTCACTATTACTTGCAGGTCCTTGCAACAACTGCCAAGAAAACCTGATTTTTCCCTGTGTGTGTTTTCTTCCTTAAACTGCTTATTTAAGTGGCTTCAATTAATGTATAATTTAACATAATGGAGTGAGATAGCATGTAAGCATTAAAGCCTGTAGTGACTGCTGGAACATTTGATGTGAAGTTAACAGGTCCTATAATTTGGGATAAGCTGTGCTTGTCATTACAAGAAAACGTTTGACCAGAATTTATAATTTTACTACACTTCAGTTATAAAAGAAGTCTACATAAGAACACAAAGAAAGTTGGTTTGTTTTACATTCACTTTCTTTGTCTCGCTCAGCCAAAACCCCAGGAAACTGAATGAACAGCATATCTGAAGGTTATGGCAGGAGCTGAAGGAAAATGATGGTTTGTTTTTTTAATACCTCTTCTCTTCCTTTAGAAACCCATGTTTAGACTGATCCTGGGCCATTATGAGGTCTTCCAGCTTGCATTTTCCTGAAAGTAGGTTGTTGGCTATAGATTTCTCTTCCTGTTCGCTAGCTCTGAAATGCAGGAAATCATCCATAAGCAGTGGTAAAACCCTTATCATTGAGGACAGAATTCTGAATGCTTCCAGTGGTTCTTCACCAAAGTGAGGCCCTTGCTTCATATTGCCAGGCTCCTGCAGGGCTAATTCTTGCTGACATCTATCAAACGGTTCAGAAGGTCCTTCCTGGCACACTGGTAGAGGGCGAGGGCAAGCTTGCCCACTGTGGCCCCCTTACTGCCTTCCCTCATCACCCACTTTTCGAGCATCTTGTAAACCTTTTCACGTAGTCCATCTCGCTCATAGTCATGGTCAATTTCATCAATCTGAGACTCTGTGATGCCCAGTTTACGGGCACAGGTTTTCCACTGCTTCCCCAGGTTTTCTCTGACTGGGTTTAGGTGAATATCAGTCACACTAGTGGTATTATCTGACAAAGGGAAAAGAGAAGATGGTATCAGGCCTTACCCCTTTGAATACTGCAGTTTCCTGGATTACTGAAAATCCTAAGTAAAGAGTATGAGGAGGCAGCAAAAAAGATAATTTCACACTTATATAGAGTTGTTGATTAATTGGATGATAAGTTGACAAGCTCATGGCCCATATGGAATCATCATGTGTCCTAGAACAGGACACCCGTTCCTCCTGCAAACATGCCAAGCCACCGCTGATGGCTTTGTTAACAAAACCCATATATGGCTACTAAGTTTCTGTTCAACCTTAGTTGGTGGGCTAGTTTATGGTAAAGCTTTCTTGGGGGAAAAACAAGTACCAGTGATGTTCCTTGGGACATTTTCCATCTATTTCTAGCTAGGCTCAATGTCACCTAGCTCCAGACAGTTCACATTCCTCTTAAGGACACTGATACCATCAAGTGTGAAATTCATTCAGCTCTGACTCCTTTCCATCTCTCAAGGGATGAGGTATCCATACTCTTTGAGGTCCATTTTTAGATTTATCCCTGCCCTTACTTTCCCCTTCTGTCCCCAAACTACTGTTACTTTTCTCCTATAGCCATAATCTCAATTTCTATGGCTCTATCCCTTAGCCCTTCATAAAAATAATAAAGGAAACAAAAATGTAAAACAGCCACCGCATATAAATCATATTCCTTGACTTATCTTATCTCAGGAAGCTAAATATGAAGACATCTTATTTTTTCCTTCAGCTTCCATTCTTTCCTCAGAGTATCACAGTGTGGTTTCTACTGCCACTACTGAATGTCAGCAGTCCAAGAAACCCTCAGACATCTACAAATTTTGTCAAGTTCTTTAGATTTAGAGAAGTCCTGGGTTTCCTAAAGTTCTCAAAGGTACCATTGGTTCCTCAAAAGAATCTCTGTTCTAGCTATGTTAAGGCTACTCTTCAGATGCGTTAGACTAGTGGTTGGCAAATTATAACCTAGATGCCAAATTGACCCACGGCTAATTTTTATCAATCAGTTCTACCAGAACACTGCTATGCTCTTCCATGTACATACTGTTGGCAGCTATTTTTTGTTACAGTGTCAGAGCTGAGGAGTTTGAAAAGAGACCTCAGGGCCAGTCCTAACACATTTATCATCTGCTACTTGCCAACCTCAAGATTAGTCCGAAAGCTAGGTTCTTAATCACATTATTTTGACCTCTTGATGCTTTTCCCAGACTGTGTCTCCAAATTAATGTTACAGGGATACATTGTGGAACCCAACAGAAGACAGCCTTCTGGTTTCCATTACGGAAATGCTGTTGAGAGCAGTCTTCTTGACAGCTTTCATTTTGATGGAAAGCAGGGGGAGCTACTTCTTCCGGGTCTTAATAGTAACACTGATGATGGAAGCGTAATGCTTTCCTAAGTCTTCTTACACAGCAAGTCGTGTACTATGCTCTTTACACCTGGCTGATTTAATTGTCACAACAAAGCCATGAATTAAACACTATCATTATCCCCATATTAAAAGCAATTTACTAAAAATTTATATTGAAATTAGAGAGGAAAAATGGTATGTCTCCAGAAAGTTTTAAGATTTTACTATATCCCACTCAACAAATAAGAACATTTAAGGTTGCTATACACATTGGGTCTTGTTTTATTTTTTGTGGTGCCAGGGGTGAACTCAAGTCACACTCAGCAGGTGTTCTGCCACTGAGCTCCACCCCCAGCCCCAACCCTGGGTCCTTGACATATTCCTGCTCACTTGAACCACTGGTGGTATATGCATGTCTGTTCCATCAAGCAGCTTGTACATGACTTTCGCACCAGGCAGCTTGGCCCACCAGTGATTGACAGCCACTCGGCAGTGAGAACATGAATTACGGCCCCATCATGAATATGTCAGAGTACATCTTACCAAAGATAGCTTGGTACCTAGAAGCTGACTCCTCTTCCAAGTTTTTACATGTGCTTTCTACTGGTGAATTCATTCCACCGATTTCCATATAATTACAGGTTCCAAACTGGATGCCAGTACTGTTGCTTATGTTTATGTGGGATCTTACAAGCTCATCTGAATAGACAGAAACACACAAGTAATTATACCAAGATCAAAAGCAGGAGAAAGAAATCCAGCATGACAAAGGATCAGGGTTTTACTCCACATATTTAAGCTAAGCTAATTACCCTATGCCGCCCCTTAACATTTTCTTTTTACAATGTAACTACCTCACACCCGTTGGCAGGACTACCATTGATAATGCTGGCAAGAACGTGGGAAAATGCAATCCTTGTACAATGCTGCTGGAACTATGAAGTGGTGCAGCCATAGTGGAAAACAGCATGGAGTTTCCTCAAAAAATTAAAAGCAGCTGGGTGTGGTGGCACACAGCTGTGTTTCCAGCACTCTGGAGGCTGAGGCAGGAGGATTGTTGTGTGTTTGAGGCCAGCCTAGGCTACATAGCAATTCCCTGTCTTAAAAAAAAATTCGAAGTAGAAATACTGTACTATCCAGTAATTCCATTGCTGGGTATATACTCCAAAAGAAGTGAATGGAGAGCCAGGTGTGGTGGTGTACTTCTATAATCCCAGCACTTGGAAGGCTGAGGCAAGAGAATCATTTGCAAGTTCGAGACCAGGCTGAGCTACAAAATGAGCCCAAGGCCAGCCTGAACTGCATAGTGAGACCCTGTCTCAAAAAGAGAAAATAAGTAAATAAATAAGAATTGAATGGAGGAATATGTTTATATCCAGCAGCATTATTCACAATAGCTGAAAGGTGTCCATCAGCATATGAATGGTGGCATATAAATAAAAGAGATTCTTAACCCTAAGAAGGAAATTCTAACATATGCTGTAATGTCCATGAGCCCCGAGGGCACTTGCAAAGTAGGTGAGTCAAAAAAGGACAAATACGGTATGCTTCCACTTACAGGAAGTACTTAGAACAGTCAAAGTCACAGGGCCAGAAAGTGAAATGGTGGCTGCCAGGGGTGGGGGTGGGGGCAGTGGAGAGTTAGAGTTTTTTAGGGACAGAGTTACTTTCAGTTTGGGAGGACAAAGGTAACAAAGGGCACTGCACTCATGGTCATGTATAGTATAGATCCTGCTTAATCCCTTTTCCAGTATTTTGTATTCCATAGATTTTTATGGCAGTCCTTATGGGGAAAATCCAGAATGTCCTTAGGAAGTTTCTGGAGAATCTGTCTTTTTGAAAGAAAAGGTGACAAAGTTCTACGGTTTTGGTTTTTGCTATGTTAGGGTTGCAATTCAGGGACTCACTTTAGTTAGGTACTCTGCCACTGAGCTACATCCCCAGCCCAGAAAACTCCATGGTTTTCAAAGCTTCATCTACCCATACTAATTTCAGGATTCACAGGACACAGCGTAAGAAATGTTAATAGATGACATCTGGATAGTTAACATGGTGTTGGTAAGGATTATGTGGTAACCATCTGGATGTTTAGTTAACTCATTTTTACTCTGGAGTATCAGTTACTATGAGAAGCTAGCTTTCATTCTGATAGGAATGTGGAATTTTTTTGTAATTTTGAAATTTTTATTTATTTTTAATTTTTTTTTTTTTTAGGAACATGGAAATTGAAAGAAAATTTCTCAACACAAAAGGTAGTCTTTGGTTTACATAAGAAAGATTTCCAAGACTTATTTCTTACCTTTAGAAAACAGCCAGCAAGATAAAAGTATAAGCAAGTATCTGCCCATTTACTGGTGCCAGGATATAGTGGCTGGGACTACTCTGCCATTTGCGTTAGAGTAGAAGACACCTGCCAGTTACAAGGACCTGTAAGCTAACATCTGTGGGCAGCTGGGATGAGCCCTAAGCAAAACAGAAACATTCCCAGCCCAACTGGTCTCTGATGGAGACCTTCTTGCACTGACAAGTTGCATCTGCTAACTGAAGACCAAACAGCCTGCTCTTTGTTGCCATCAGTAATTTGCAGTAAACAACAGATCTAATAGCTGGTTTGTTTTCAGAAAAAAAAAACAGGAGATTGTGACTTAAATGGTTACCTGGGGGCGTCAAGGAGTAGAATGGAAGGGTGGGCGTGCTTCCTGCCAGGCTGGTCTCAGGCACTGGAGGCTTAAACAGATTGGGCCTTTGGCTCAGATGTGGCCCAAACCAAACTGCACCTGGTGCTCCTGGGTCCAATGGTCTTGTCCCACGCCTGTGCACATGATAGGATTCACTGCTCCAGAAGGGTACGTGGGGTTGGCTGATTAGACCTGTTGGCTGGTGACCTGCATTGCTATAGTTAGCTGCACTGGGATAAGCAGGACCTTTTACCCATGTGTTCTGAGCACTCTCATTAGGTCTTGGCTGTGCAAACGGATCGTGAGAGACCCTCCGTCTCCTCTCCTCCTCTATATTATAAGCCACGCCCTGAGTGGGTTGCTGTCTGATCTGCTTGTCCATGCGGCTGCCAAACATATGATAGCTGGCTTCCTCCTGGAGTTTATGCTGCAGGATGGGTTCATACTCTTCTTGTTGGTGCTCCAAGGAGGCAGAAAAATAGGACTCCTCCACAGGTCCCATCCCGAGTGGCTGCGAACTATGCAGCGAGCCAGGCTGTTCTGCAGCAGAGAACGATCAATGTGAGTTTTGTGAAATATTAAAAAGTGAAATAGAACCCATGCACCATCATGAATTTATCCTTCAAATTAACATTCTGAAAACAGAAGAGAGAAAAGTAAAAGGCACTTAGCTGGTGTTCCTCTTCTTGGGAGTTTTGCAGATACTCAGTAGGAGCTCCTGGCTAGCAGGGAAGAGCGCGAGGAAAATCAGAACAGGCGAGGAAGTGCCAGGGAGGACTAAGGAGGAGGGATCTGGCCTTCAGCAGAGAAGGTGACTGTCATCCTGGAATGGCCCAGGGAGGAAGAATAGCAGTAGCCTTTTATGCACTTCCTGATTCTTTCATTCCTTAAAAGCTCTATGGGAATAGGAGCAATTATTTTCACAATTTGATGGCTGAAGTTTTGGTGAAGTTAAATGATTTGCGTCACATCAGACGGATGTGGCTTCAGTATCCTATACTTTGCTTTCCCTTCTGTCATAATGAAAAAAGTATCTCTGCTTGAATTGGAGACCAAGCTATCTGCTTGTGCCCTGAATCCTGTCAACTCTGACCTCCTCAAGGACTCCACCCTGACAAACATCCTCCTCTTTCTCCTCCATGGCTTTCTTCCCATCCAACATATGAGGCCTCTTGTGTTCAAGACACTAGGATTTTGGTGAGCACACTGTGGCAGATTGACAACTAATGGTCAACTTGTACCATTAGTTGTAACATCAACTGAACTGAATCAGCTTGGTGCTGAGCATGGAGGGCCCACCTTAGGATTGTTGCCAAGATAAAAAGGAGGCCTGGAGAGGAAGAGTTTGGAGGTGTTGGTTCTTTTGGGGCTGTTGGTTCTCCTAGATGAGCTTGTCATGCTGGTTTCCCTGATATGCACTCGGTTATTATCATTGGAGGAGCTCGGGACCTTGTCGCTGAGAGTGGCTGTGGTTCACTTTGGAGAAGCTTTGGTCCTTACTTTGGGCATCGCTTCCTGGCTCTGGGGGGAAGATATGTGATGTTCGATCTCCAGGAGAAGCTTGTCACGCTGGCTTCCTGATACATACTCAGTTGTTCTCATATCGAAGTAGCTTAGGACCTTATTGTCACTGAGGATGGCTGTGGTACTTTTCGGGTGAGTCCTGGTCCTTATTTTGAGCATCACTTCTTGGCTTCAGGGCAGAACCCTCAGCCTGCTAGCACAGATCCTTCACTCTGCTGGCACAGACTTTCTTGCTTCCAAGTCTGCTTGCTTGACTTCCTTTGGGCCTTCCCAGCACAGATCAGTGAAACAGATTTCATGAGTTCATTGTCGTGGGCTCCAGGCCTCCAGTTTGACTCATGGGGGCCATTGTCATGGCCTCTAGGTCTTCAGCTGGACTCATGCAGGACATTGCTGTGGGATCCAGGCCCTTGGCTGGATTCCTTGGGTCTTAGTGTGTGGACAGATTTCCTGCATTTCTTGTATTTAACTCTTTGGATAACTATTACAAAATAATTGTGTAAATTATGTGTCCTGTATTGTGTTGTTCTCCTTGCAATCCCTAACAACAACACACACTAATATTGTAAAACTATGTAACTGGACTTCTAAATATATTTTAAGTTTCTTTACGACAGGTGCTCAACTCTATAGTTTGTTCTGTTTCCCATATGATTTTGAGTAGGGTTTTTTGTTTTTGTTTTTTCAGTTTTTTTGAGGCAGGGTCTCTCTTGCTATGTAGTTCAGGTTGGCCTTGAATTCACCATGTAGCCCAGACTAGCCTTGAACTTGTGATCTTCCTGCCTTAACCTCCCAAGTACTGAGATTACTGGTATGCACCACCATACCTGACTCTTGAGTAGTGTTTTAGAGAATAGAATGAATGAATGAACAAATGAGCAAATAAAGAAATTTGAACTGTGGAGTCAATTACCTGAATTTGACCTGCTTGGAGGTTCTGGTACACAATCCAGTTGGAGAGAGTGCATTCTCATCAAAGCTTCATTTTTCATGGGATACTTTTCCTATAATTCAGAGCACAAATACACACTTCAGTAAACAGCAGGAAAATATCAATCCCTGCATGCTATGTGTCATTTGGTGAAGAATGACAAGATACTATGTTCATATGTGTAGCATTCTGAATATTGCTTTTTACTTAAATATGAAAAACTCTTTTGTGTTCAAATTTTGTAAAAGTAATTTTCTTTTTATAATAATTTTTCATGTTTAAATAAAGAAAATCCTTATGAAAACTTCAGGCAGAGTGGAATCACACTGAGAAATACCTGAGTGTCAGGCCCTCCACCCCACCTCCCTGCTCCCTACCAGTGCCCTCAGCCACAACAGATGCAGCCTTTCCATTCCCTCTCTAGCCACTGGCTTGCGCCTTCTGGAAACACACATACATGTGCATACATATTTAACATTAAAAAGTCACCCCTAAGTACTGTTGACTTTTTTTTAAAAAATTCAAGTTTACTGGTACAATTTAGGTACACACAAAGATCACACTCATCACAGGGATTTGTACCTGCACATGACACACCTTGATTTCTCTTTTTTCCCCTCACATCTACCTTCAAGCCCTCTTCCCCTCATTTACAAAGCCTTTGTTTCCACCTTATCCATTTCTCATTTTTCCCTTCCTCCTCCCTCTCCCTAGTTCCCCTTTTCTTTTGAACAGTTTCTTCCCATTTCAGTGTATCTCTTGTACGATTTGGTTCTTATTTACACTTTCAGTTTCTCACATCGGGAAGACTGCAATATTTATATGTGGGTCCAATTCATTTCACTTAAGAGTATCGTTCCAAGGTCCATCCATTTAGCCATAAATGTCTGAAGTTTATCCTCCTTTATGGCAGAGTAGCACTCCAAGTCTTTTTAATCCATTCATCGGTTGATGGGCATTTGGGTTGTTTGCCACATTTAGCTAGTATTACAAATTGTGCTATTAAAAACATAGGCACACATATTTCGCTGTGGTATGATGCTTTTTAATTATTTTGGAAAAATATCAAGAAGGGGAATAGCTGGGTTGAATGGCACCTCTAATCCTAGTTTTTTAAAGGAATCTCCACACTGATTGTACCAGCCTACACTCCCACCAACACTGGAAAAGGGTTCCTTTTTCCCACACAGGCCCTCCAGCATTTGTTATTGATGGCAGCCATTCCTTCTGAAGAGAGATGGAATCTCATTGTTTTATTTACATCTCTTTAATGACTAGTGATGCTGAACATTTTTCCATATATCTATTTGCTATTTGTACTCTTCATCTGAGAAGTATGTGTTCATCTCAGATGCCAGTTTTTGGATTGGGTCTTTGAATTTAGGGAATCTGATTTTTTTTTCTGTTCTTTATATGTTTAGATAATAGTTGTTTATCTGAAGAGTAATGGGCTAAAATTTTTCCCATTCTGTGGATTGTCTTTTTACTGTTGGTTTCTTCTTTTGCTATGCAAAAGCTTTTTAATGAGATGAGATCCCAGTTGGTGATTCTTTGTAGTATTTCCTGTGCCATCTGGGTTTTGATCATGAAGTCTCTGCCTATACTTACGTCTACAAGAGTTCTATTTTTCCTTCCAGTAGATTTAGTGTTTCTATTTTAATATTTAGATCTCTGATCCACTTTGGTTTTAGTTTAGTGCACAGTGATGACATGGGTCTAGTTTTAGTCTTCAGCATATGGAAAGCCAGTTTTTCCAGCACCACTTATTAAAGAGACTGACTTTCTTCCAGTGAGTGTGTTTGGCCCCTTATCAAAGATTAAGTTGGCTGAGTAGGATTGGAGCTGTTTCTGCATGTTCTAATACGCCCCACTGAGCGTCTGGTCTGTATTTTTGCCAGAAGTTAAATTACCATTATTTACAGATGACATAACACTACATAGAAGACCCCAAAAATTCCACCAGAGACTTGTAGATTTAATAACCGAACTCAATCACATAGCTGGATACACAGTCAACACTCAAAAATCAATAGCATTTCTGTACACAATAACAAACTGAAGGAGAAATTAGAGAAACAACACCTTTCACAATAGCATTGAAAATAATGAAATACTTAGGAATCAATCTAAAAATGAAAAAGCCGGGTGTGGTGGCGCATGCCTATAATCCCAGCACTTGGGAGCTGAGGCAGGAGGATCCTTGTGAGTTCAAGACCAGCCTGAGCTACAAAGTGAGCTCAAGGCCAGCCTGAACTGCATAGAGAGGCCCTGTCTCAAAAAGACAAAAATAAATAAATAAATAAATAAATAAATAAAAAATGAAAAAGATCTCTACACTGAAAACTACAGTACTCTAAAAAAAGGGGATGGAAGAGGCTATCAGAAAATGGAAAGATATCCCTTGCTTATGGATAGGAAGAACCAATGTAGTGAAAATGGCTGTTCTCCCAAAATTGTTACACAGATTTAGTGACCAAAATACCATTAATGTACTTCACAGAATTGGAGAAAACAATCCTAAAATTCATTTGGGACCAGAAGAGACCTAAAATAGCAAAAGCAATTCTGGGCAACAAATGCAAGCCAGGGGACATCCCCATTCCTGACCTGAAGTTGTAGTACAGGGTGGCTGTGACTTACTATTTTCTAACTAACAGGTCTTGAAGATCTTTCTGTGTTACTAAGTTAGCTTGCACTTCTTCTTTGCAATCACCATGTAGTACTTCGCAGTTTAGATGAGCTGTGAGCTACAGCATGTATCTATGGATATATGGGTTGTTTCGTGTTTTTCACTCTTACACTGTAAGATGCAAACAGCTCGTGAAGGCACATGTATAAGCATGCATGTCAGCAGGACAGAGTTCTAAGACTGCAACTGTGGCACAAGTTAACATACTTATAAGGTGACTGGAATTTACCGTCTAATAAAGTTCACAAGATGTTCATTGTTCTGCATTTTCAGCAATACCAGCTATTACCAGTCTTTCAAAAATGTCAACCTAGTGGATGAAAACTTACAATTGATTCATTTGGCTTTTCTCTGTTATTGAGGTCAATCTATTTCTTCAGGTTTGCTGCTCAGTTCTACTGTATTTCTTCTGAGAATTCTTTGCCTATTTTTCTCTCAGGTTATTTTTTGTTTTGTAGGTATTCATTACTCACGTTGGATATTTATTCTTTGTGAAGCAGACTTTTGTCATTTTCAACTACCTTTCCATTTTCATGAAGTCAGATACAATCCTCTTTTTCTTTATAGCTTGTACACTTTGAGTCTGGCTGCAGAGTTGGATTTGGTTTTGCACTTTGCAGTAGGATGTGAGGTGCCGCTTAGATCCTCCCCTCCAGGGAAGGATTTGCTGGTAGAAAGCAATTGAATCCACAGGCAGCCACCAGCCTGCTGCCAGCTCTCCCAGAGCCTGCTCAGCTGCTGGGAGCTGTCTTCCTGAGATTCTGCCTCCCTGGTGATGGGGATAAAGCCCTAGCCATTCTCAGCCTGATGGTGGACAAGTCTGGGGGCAACATGTGCCCAGTGCTCCCAGCTGGCCAGGCTGCCAGAGCTCTTTGAGCTGGATTGTTCTCTGCTCTTACCCCACTCCCAGCCCATTCTGCCGTCCCACTGCTTCTGGGGACCTCAGGCTCCAACCCAGCAGCTGCTTCTGGAGAAGTCAACTGGAAAGACTCTTCTTGGTTTCTAGTTCTGTTGGCATGGAGAGTGGGGCCCAAATTTTCTATTAGTCCATTATTCTTGCTCTAATACCACACTGTTTTAAGCTCCTTCAGAATTTCTTTGGCTACCATCATAAATTTTTTCCCACACAAAGATAAGCATCAGAGTTCCATAAAGAATCTGGTTGTGATTTAAATTAGGAATGCACATAATGTACATCAGGACTACACATGTATGATGCTGGGGAGAACTGACAGTTACAGTGCACTGTATCACATCCTTCTTTCCAAATATAAATACCTTTCCAATCTCAAATTTCTTGTATGTCCCTTAAGAAAGTTTCAGCATGTTTGCCAACCTACAGAGATACCATCACCTCTGTGGTTTTCATGTGTACCTCTCTTATTACTAGTGAGGTTGTATACTTTTTTGGTACATTTACTGGATGTTTGAATGTTCTTTTTGGTAAAGTGTCAATTCAGATAATTCATTCATGTTTTGATGAGGTTGCTTGTCTTTTTTACTTTTGGAATATGTAAGGTTTTTAAAAATTGTATGCAATCAAGTGCCTAATCAGTTACATGTGTGTTATTGCCCTCTTCTCCCACTCTGTGACTAGGTTAATGGTTTCTTTTGACAAATAAAAGTTCTTTAATCAGATTTATCAATGTTTTCCATTGCACCTCATATTATTTTATCCTGTTAAAGATTCCCTCCCCCAAGGACATGAAGAAATGCTCCTAAGATTTATCCTAAGGTATTTTTCAATGGCTTTATGATCTTGTCTTTCACATTTACATTTCACAAATCAACTGGGATTTGATTTTTTTGGTGTGGTATAAGGTAGGTATCCAGTTTCATTTTTGTCTCATGTGGATACCCAATGGCATCAGCACCGTTTATTCAATAAAGACCATCATTTCTTCACTGCTTAGGCATCTCTGTCAAAACCAGATTTCTACATATGTTGAATCTCTCTGGAGTTTCTGAACGCCATTCCAATGGCCTCTGCCTACTTTAAATCAGTACTACCTGTTTTCATCATATAGCTTCATAATAATTCCTCCTAAGAATCTGCTAAGGAAAGACCTTCTCTGCTGGGAACTGGGCTGTGTAAGAGTTAAGTTGCTGACCATGGTACTCTCTTGGCTGGACTGGGAAAGCTCAAAGAAAGTCACAGTCTTTGAAAGGGGGCACTGAATTTCACTCAGAACTGAAAGGCTACAAACTGCCAACCTTAGAGCTAGGATAGTTTTCTCAATTAGCAAGATTTACTGCTTGGAATGTCTTTGTTCTAAGTCCTCAAGGCCCTGCTCAGCTTTTACCTTAGCTATTCCAATGCATTTCTCTACATTCCCCTAATTTGATACCCAATATACTGGCGGTCCAGAGAAGTCTCTGTCTTAGCTCCAAGGGAGTTCTGACCTTCCTGGACCTCTACCAACCATATTACATTGTCTCTTTTATTTTATTCTTCACCGCTCACTTGTCCGAGGGTTTGAGAGACTGAAGCTCCCAGTACTTCTCTACCACTACTAGTTTTGTTTTTCTGAAAGAACATCTTGGTTATTCTTGCTTTCTTGTCTACATTTATATTATGAACCTATCAAGTTCTACATCTGTACCACTCCCTGCACCCAAATTTGGGATTTTGGTTGAGACTGTATTAATTCTTCATCAAATTCAATTTGTATCAGTTTGGAAAGAAATGACCTTTTTACAATACTGAGATTTCCATATCCCAAAATAAATGTGGTATCTCTGCAGTTATTTTTCTCATTTTATGTCTCTCAATAAAGGTTTATAATTTTAGAGTTATTATATATCTTTTGTGAGCCTTGTTATTACTTGATTTTTATGGTACTGTAAATGGAATTTTTAAAAAAGTTTATTTTCTACTTTTGATCTTTTGTATTTTTGCCTTATAACTAAATAAACCTTATTGATTTAAAAAATTTGAATTTCTGTGTACATATCCTATCATATGTAAATAATGAATTTGTTTCTTACTTCCTAATCTTATCTCTTCTTTCTCTTACTCCACTGAAATAATTAGGAACTCCAGCACCATAGTGGCCAGAAATGTTACTGGTAAGCATACATGTCTTGCGCGTTATCTCAAAGAAAAGCTGTTAACATTTTGTTAATAAGTAAACTATTTGTTTTAGTTGTTTCCAGACACCTCTTTTTAAGTTTGGACTTTTCTTTTTAAAATTTATTTTAAAAAGCAAAACAGAAAAAAGGATAAATACAAAATTAAAAAAAAAACAGTAAGAATCAACACTAGTTAATATATTGCATATTGTTATCTTAGAAGTAGTTGCTCAGGTTACAAGATCTAGACATTAAAAGTGGTCAATCAGTGACAGCACAAACTGTTCTTTTTGAAACACATTGTCAGATAAGAAGTTTCTCCTTTTTCTAGGTTGCTAGTATTTTTAACTACAAATAAACACATCTTTCAATTGATTTTCTGTATCTATTGAAAAGATACATTTTTCTTCCTTTAATAAGATATTGAAAGGAGCTATGACAACACACTTATCAAAAGTTAAGGTAAATTTCTATTCTTAGAATTTTTTTTTTCTGGTAGATTGATAAGATACAGCTTGTTTATGTTTCATGTAAGATTTTTACATCTATTCTGTTGAATGAGATTGGCCTTTAATTTTCCTTTTTTGTACTTTGTTTTTTATTAAGAATTAAGGTTATGCTGGCATTAGAAAAGAAGCCTGGAAAAAAATGAGTTTGGGAGGATTCTGTCTGCTATATGGACAAATTTGTATCCAATTAAAACAACTTCCTCCTTGAGTATTTATAGTTGCTTGTTGAGACCATGGTTATGAGCTTTTTTTCTGTGAGTAGATTTTTTTTCTTTTTTTTTTTTTATTGGTACCGGGGATCGAACTCATGACTGCGTACTTGCAAGGCAGGCACTTATGCCACTGAGCTAAATCCCCAGCCCCTGTGAAAAGATTTTTGACCACTGATTTGATCTCTTTTCAAGGTTGTAAGAATATTTAGGGTTTTTTTCTTTTAACCTCTATTTGAGCCAGTTGTGCTGTTAAACTTTTTTCTTAGAAATGTGTTTATCTAAATTTTAATTGGAAAAATATTCATAGCATCTTCTTAATACATGTATCTGTAGAACTGGTAGTGATGCCTTTTAATTATTCATTGTTTTACATGCCTGTTTTTCTTGATAAGGTTAGTCCATTTTACTAGCTTTTTAGAACCAATATTTGGCTGTTTTGATGCTCTATTAGCTATTTGCTATGCCATTCTTTTATACTTTTTGTTATTTACTTATTTTATTTGTTTCCTAAGCTTTATTTTGCTATCTTCATATAAATGCTTGGGTAATTTTAGTAATTTTCTTCTTTTCTAATACATACATTTAAAAATATATTACAAAACTACTGTTTACAAAGTACATTTTGTAATTTTTAATAT
This sequence comes from Dolichotis patagonum, assembly GCA_004027295.1. Classification (NCBI taxonomy): domain Eukaryota; kingdom Metazoa; phylum Chordata; class Mammalia; order Rodentia; family Caviidae; genus Dolichotis; species Dolichotis patagonum. The sequence continues at coordinate 49,826 of PVJX010005462.1, forward strand.
GTAATGTTTCTGTTAGCCTTTAATTACAAATATTTTTTTAAGTTCCACTGTTTTTTGACCAAAGGGTATTTAAATGTGTATTTTTTGTAACCTAATGGAATTTTCTAATTATCACCTTAAAAACTAATTTCTAGTGTAATTAAAACAGTCAACATTCTTTATATTAGAGTTTTAAAAATTGGTTAAGATATTTTATTTCCCAATATCAGTTTTTGAAAGTGTTCTATTACATTCTTAATAATCATTCAAAGATAGATACTGTACAGTTATTTGGTACAGGGTTTTACATGTTTCCATTAGTTCAAGTATGTTATACATGATCTTCAAATCTAGGTCCTTATTAATTTTGGTGGGTCTGTCTGCTCTATCAGTTAAAGAGATACTTGTATGGAGGACTCCAACTATGACTTTGGGTTTGTCCATGTCTCTCTGAGTTCTGTCAGCTTTTGTTCTGTGTATTTAAGGCCATGTTATCTAAGGTATATCCATACATATCATTCTGGTGAATTAAACCTTTTATCATTAGGAGATATTCCTGATTGTTTGAGGTAATACTTTTTTGCCTTCAGGACTATTTTGCCTGATAGCTCATTAACTGCCTCTTGGTTTACACTGAACATCTTTGTTTTTTTAATCCCTAACCCTTCTTTACTTTTTGAGCTAGGTCTCACTAAGTTGCAAAGTTGGCCTGGCTGAGTTTGAACCTGTGAAATTGCTGCCTCACCCTCCCAGAGTACTGCCCGTAGGAATGCACCGCTGTGCCCAGCTAGATCTGTCTCCTTTATTCATGTGGGTAGCCCTCAAAAAAAAAGTCTGGTAACTCTTGACTCTTTTTCTTTTTTCTTTCTTTCTTTCTTTCTTTCTTTCTTTCTTTCTTTCTTTCTCTTTCTCTTTCTCTCTCTCTCTCTCTCTCTCTCTCTCTCTTTCTTTTGAAGTCTTGCTTGCCTTGCCTGGTTTATTTAAGTCTGTTTTCCATGATTTGGGGTTTGTGTTGCTAAAAGGTTGCAGCAATAGCTTGATTCCTGCTGTGTGCACCTGCACACGTGCATGTGAAGGTTCTGCCCTCTCCCTGGTTAGCTGGCCCCCAGGCTTTGATCCGCCACCCACTACTTCTACCTTAGGCTCCTGCCTTCCCTCACTCAGCACAGTGAAGGGTCAGGGGGAGCCAGCTTCTCTAGATAGCACAAAGGTGCTTTCCAGGTGACTCATCATTTTCCCTCTGATCTTCCAGAATTAGGTTTCCTCAGAAACCTCAGAATTAGGTTTTGAGTTGGCATTTTCCCTCCCTGTTGTACATCTCTGGGAGTCTGTTTTAAATAATTCTTCAAAATAATTGATATGATACTTTCCATTCTTTCCCAGTGCTGTTTTGGTTTCCGTGTAGCTCTGTGTATTTTCTATTATTCATGATTTTTAATGGAGAAGTGGGTCCAGTTTGCCAACATGTTTACACATAATTGCAAATTTTGTTTACCAAGCTCATTTACCTCAAATGTCAGTCAACAAATCACATTCCTTTGGTTTTCATGATTGATATTATATGTATTGATATGTTAATATTTTGAATGTCTACTATACTACCTACCTTTAAACGCTTCACATCTTTTTCTACAAATTCTTCAAATTCACTTATGTAAAAAGGCTTAAATTGCTCTTCAATACCTATATGAGAAAAACAGTCCTTTAAATTTCTTAAGTATTTTCTAAAATTAAAATATTAGCAATCTGCTGTCTTCAAATTACTATTTACCTTAAACCTGTGGCCAAAGAAATGAAATAAAAAATTAAAACTCCAAATCACTGACTCTGATGAAAACTAAACACCAACAGACAGGGAAGGGTTAGAAGAAAGTGCTCCTGCCTGGCAGTGCGAGCTTTCTCCCACGTAAGTTAATCTCCAGGTGAGCAGGATGAATGAATCCCGTGTTTCCATCCCTGTGATACACACTCATGATGGCCTAGGACACTCAAGGTAAGGATTGGTTGTAAAGTTAGAAGTGTTAGCCTTAAAACACAAAGGAAATCTCCAGTTCCACAAAGATGGAGTGAATATATATGTCCTTATTTCTCCTGCAAAGCAAAACAAGAAACCCAGAATCTATGCAAAATAAAAATATAAACACTTAGAAGGAGCAGAGAAGACAGGCCCACTGAGACTTCAGTCTGAGAAAATACACAAGAGTGAGGTCCCTCGATTTCCTCTTTGCTTCCTGTGTCCCATAGTTGGAACTGAACAGCTAGCAACCCAGAATTAGCCACAGGCACAGAGAAACCTCACTGTCAACAGCAGAAGCTGGCCTGCTGGCCACGGAACTAAACAAAGGTGACCTATCAATACAGAAACCCCTCTGACAGCGTGGATTCCAGCCAGACACCACAGGAAACAGCTGACTCCACCCTTCCCCATACCAGGTGGACAGCCCTGCTTCCAGCCTCAGGAGACAGTGCATCCTGACACCGCCAATGGAGAGGAAGCCAGGACTTTCCTACCAGCTGATCATGAGCTCCACTCCGGTGCTGTCAGGAGGGCCACAGGGTAACCTTGACATGTATCCCAGATGGCAGTAACAAGATCCCCTTCCCCTCCTACTGAGGAAGAATCAGAGGAAGGAAAGCTGATGGAAAGTTTGGACTTTCACCATTACTTAGTAGTAACAAGGCACCTCCATCTCAGTGGAGTGGGGACCATGTGAACTGTGCTAAACTTCCATCCTGTGATAAATTGTGTACAGGTAATGTAGTATCTTGAATATCCATTTAAAAAACCATACAGAGAGATACTCTTAAAAACAATAGAGATGAATCGAAGTGGAATTCCACAATATGTTCAAGAACCCATAGGAAGGCAGGAAAAATGCTATTGTTTGGATCCTGAATCTACCCAAAGCCTATGTATTGGAGGCTTAGTCCTGTCCCCTACTTGTGGGGGTTAGGTATGAAATCCTAAGGAGGTAAGGCCTGGTGACAGCACTGTGGTCATGCCTTCTTTTTCATTTCTCCTGTGCATGCCAGCCATGAAATGAATGGTTTTGCTAGGCCTATGCTCCCCGCTGCAATGCCCCACCTTGCCTCAGGCTCAAAAACAATGAGGCAAACCAACCACAGACTAGGTAATGGCTGACGGATTGTGTCAACTTGAAAAGTTTAGAAGCTTAACTAAGTTGGCTCAGCAATTCTACCTTAGGGCCTAGCTAGGTGGCTCATCACCTCTCTCAGCAACTGAAAGGCAGCTAAACAGAAAATCAGGACACAGAGGACACAAAAACAGCACCAGCCAACAGGGTTTATTCAAGATTTATAGAAGGCTTTACTCAACACGAGCAGAAAAGCCAAGTGTTCTCCTTAAGTGTCAATACAACAGGTACCAAGACAGACCACAAACTGGGCTACAAACACAGAGCCTCTGCAAACCTGAAAGAACTGAAACAGAATGTGTTCTCTGTCCACACTGAAATCAAACAAACAAACAAACAGAAAAATCAGTAACAGGGAGATGAAAGGCAAAACCTTAAAAGTCTTGAAGACTAAGCAGCACTTTCTAATATAGAGGCCAACAAAAAGACTGAAGGGAAATTTTAAAAATGCATTCAAGTTAATGAAAATAAAAATACACATCAAAAATTGTGGGACCAAACTAAAGCAGGGCTGAGAGGGAAATTTATGGCAATAAATGTGCATATTAAAAAAGGGGGAAAAATCTCGAGTCAGTAATTTTGAGTTCCCACTTCAGAAACCGAGAAAATGAAGAGCAAAACACAGCAAACAGAAGGAAGGAAATAACAGAGATAAGGGCAGAAATCAACAAAGGGAAAAACATCAGAGAAGTGTGAAACAAAAACTAGTTAGTTGAAAAGATCAATAAAATTGCCAAATCTCTAGCAAAACTGAAAAAGAAAAGACATAAATTACTAATATCCAGAATGAAATAGTAGATGCCACTGTACAGTACATTCTACCAACATAAAAAATATAAGCAATACTAAAAGCAACTTAGCACACATTAATGTAACTTAGATGGACTAGACCACTTGCTGAAAAATACAAACTACCACAACTACCCTAACAGGAGACAGATCATCTTGACTAGTCCTACAACTATCAGGAAAGTTACTTCATAACTTAAACCACCCCTCCCCTATCTATAGGTCCAGATAGTTGCCTTGACCACATTTTTCAATATGCTACACATTGATAGATGATATCACATCATCCATAAGTTAGTTACATCAAGTAGGATGTTACCTATACCTCACAGCATAACTAATAATGAAAGACTGAATGGTTCTGGCCTAAGATTAGGAACGAGATAAGGATATCTGTTCTCTGTTCTATACAAGTTAGCGACAGAAGTTCTAGGCAGTACAATGCAAGAAACTGAAATAAAAAGCCCGAGGTTAATGTAATGACCTTTAATCCTATCCAAATGCTGCACATGCCAGGCTTTCATTCTTCTGATGGCTGTGTAATCCACTGTGCATATACATGGTACCACAGTCTCTTCATCCACCACCAACCGACGGGCACCTCGGCTGACTCTGTATTTTAGCTCTTGTGAACAGTGCTCAGAAACATGGAAGATGTTACCACTGGGGGAGGAGTACACGATACCTGGGACCGCTTTATCTTGTTCCTTGTGACTGCATGTGAATCTACAAGGATCCCCAAATAAGAACTTTAATTTTGAAAGTGAAATGGCACAGAACATGAGAGGAGAAGCCAGGAAAACATTAAGACTGATGAAGCATGTGTGAAAAACGGACAGCTAAACAAAGGGCCCCTGTAATCCCTCGGTGTAACCCTTTGGTAGCAGGCAGAGCTTTACTTCCGTTTTCTCATACAAATATGAGAGCACAACACCTTACGGATCTTTAGTGCCTTCCTGTTGTATCTTTATTCCTCACCTGATTTACTGCTTTCCTTCCCCTACTTCACAAGCTCCTACCCCATTTAGGGGAACTGGAAGGGGTTCAAGCGTGTGCCAAACATCCATGTCTCCTTATTTCTCTTCATAGTGGGACCAATCTAAGCTCACAAAATACATTCCCAACGATGCTAGCTAAACAACAGGAGAGAAAGAAATGAAAGAAGCAAGGAAATGAGCAAGCCTAAGTGCCCATCACCAGAGGAATGGATAAACACAATGTGGTATATATATACATGAAATATTACCCAGCCATAAAGGGAAGGAAATTCTGACCTATGTAATAACATGGATTAACCTAGAAGACATTCATTACACTTAATGAAATACATCAGGCACAAAGGACAAAGATTGTATGATTCCACTCATATGAGGTACCAGGGTAGTCAAATTCATAGAGATGAAAGTAGAATGGTGGTTGCCAGGGCTGAAGAGGAGAATGCAGAGTGTGTGCTTCATGGGTAGCGTTTCAGTTTGGACAAAGTCCTGGTGATGGCCGCCCAGCAGAGGGAATGGACCTAATGCTGTTGATATGTATGCTTAAAAACAGCTCTGATGTATGCACATTTCTAACAAGAAAACAGTTAACCCTAAAAATAAACAAGAAGGCCTTATACATCTTTATGGTTTTGAGAAGGATTTTTAAAAATTAAACGAAATGTTTGAAGTCAGTTTGGAGCCACAAGTTTTCTGAAGACCCAAACCACATCCCTGACATCATCTCACTTAGGACAACCATGTGATGAATGCTGCAAAGTCAGAAAAAATGCCCTCACCAGGGAATGTTGGCCGCAGTTCGGGGTCTTCCTGCCAGCAGCGCTCCATGAGGTTGATGATCTCCTTGGGGCAATGATCAATGATCTTGTCCATGTCTGGCCTGTTGCCACCTTTTATGCATACCAACAGGTGCTCCGCGGAGAGGGCATCTGTGAAGCAAAGAGAACCCGAGACTTCTGACTTCTGCTCTTCTCTCAAGCAGAAGACAACAGAACCTGAATATATTGCTGACTGTCTCCACCTAAGGTGAGCTTTCAGCAGAGCTGCCTCATCCCATAGGGCAGAATGGACAGGGAGCTGACACATTCCACTGCTGAGATGACTCAGCATTTTAATTTCTGCAGATGAAAGATAAAACCTGAAAGTTGCTTTATTGTAGAACAAATGGCTTTTGTGGGTAAAGTCAATTGCATTCCTCAAATCTTCCTATCCAGGCAGACAGAGGGCAGTCTTTAAGTTTAGTTTAATGTATTTTTAAATAAGGGGTTTGAGTAACATGATTATGAGTAGAGTAGGTTTTGTTGAATACAGAAAACTAAGTAGATGCTATCCAGGTAAAGAATAGGGAAGCAAGACCCAAGGACGACTCCAGTCCAAGGAAGCAGGAAACTGCTTCCTTAAGCAAGGAAGCAGTAGATTGGCTAAGACAGGAATCATGGTGCATCCTAGAATTTGCTAGACTGAGATAATTGCACATGCTGATAAAGTAGAGCACGCAATGGATAAAGCTAGAGAGAGAAGCAAAGGTTTTATATGCTAGTGGGGAGAGAATTAGACAGACATAAAGCTTTGAGGTCTAATGGAGTGAGAGACGCAGGGCCAGGTTAAGTCTGAGATGGCTCTAAGGTTGCTGGCACATAACTTGGTAAAAAGATGGAAAAGTCATTTTCTGAACATCCATAGAAGAGCAAAGGGGAAGAATTACTGAGCACCAACTAGGTTCAGGCACCGTGTGCAGATGTGAGGACATGGTAGTGAATGGATCAGATGTAGCACCAGCCCTCAGGTAACTTGCACTCTGGTGGGCCACACTGCCACTGATGGAACAATACAGACCTTAACTGACTTCACAGAAGGTCGCTATCTCGGGTTAGAGTTCTAATTAATATTACAGGCCCACTCCTCTTCCCATGCCTTACGCTCATACGGCTCTTTATTTGCAATGATTGCCCAAAGCACAATGCCAAAGCTGTACACGTCCGACTTCTCTGTGGGCTTGACGTTGACGTTGCAGAGGTGCTCCGGGGCCATATAGTGCAGGGTGCCACCGTTCTTCCTGGCGGTGCTGTTGGCCTTCCTCTGCTCATTGTGTTCCTCCTGAGTCAGTCTGCTCCACGTCTTAAAGGAAGCAACGCCAAGGTCAGCTATCTGCAGAAGAGCAAACCATGGGATTACTGCGTGAGGACTATAAGCCAGGCAGAGTCGGTCTAATCTGGGGCTTTTCTGAGATGTGACCAAGGTATGGAAAGAGCTGCACTAGGAATGTCTAAATCAGCTTCGTACAGACTCATAAAAACGTAAGTCTTTCTTCACTCATCTGGAACACCTCCCCTAAGAAATGTTCACATGAGGCTTTGGTGTCTCTATTCTTAAGCAACAAAAGGTAGAGAGGAAAGCAGAGGACATTTGTGCCATGGCACCAATAACAAAATGTGTTGATGTTCTGATTCTTCATTTGTTCTGCATAAAATTTGTTCTGTGTTTTAGCTGTTTTAGGGGCTGGAGGGACAAATGCTGTTTTCTTCCCAGCAGATTTGTGTAGCAGACAGAGGCTGGGTACCACACCTTCTGTTCCCCAGATGGCATCCAGAGGCCCATGGATGTGCGTCTCCAAGGATCCCAAAGGCACACTGATGAGAAGAGCTGTGGTGCTGTTTTTTTTTGAGTTGGTAACCTGAACCTGAGACATGATGAGCTACGAAGGAAGGGGGAAGAAACGGAAAAGCACAGACAAATACCAAAGTTAGACACAGAGGAAAGAGGGAGTGGCCGAGCAAAGTGATAGAAGAACACAAGTAAGAAAGAACCAAAGGACAGTTCCACTTCTCTTTCTAGAAACCGAGCAAGCATTCGGAAGTGCACAATGGCGTGTGATTATCTGAGAACTCCAGATTTTAACCTTCAGTGATCTGAGAGAGGCTGTTAAGTAAAGACACTGGATAAAAACTTGTCCATGGCTCAGGAGTGTTGGAAGCAATCTCATAGGTGGGTTCTGAGTTCTGCTTTTCTTTCCAGAACTTCTGGGTTTTGCTGTGGTGCTGGAGATGGAACCAGTGCTCCCTGCATGCGAGGCAAGCGCTCACGGATTACTCTCCCCGCAGGGGCACTCGGGTTCCTAGGCTTAGATTCTAGTTACCAAAAACCAATTAATGTGTTTCTCCTCGCCCCCCCCCCAACTAAATCTTGCCCAGGAATGAACAAAAGAAAGATCGTTCTCCCTTGTTCCCTTTAATCCAATGGAATTTTCAAAAGAAAACTGACTTTAAGAAAAAATGAAGCAGATAAAAATAAAACACTTTAAATCAGCTGAATTTCAAAGCAGAGCTATTGATGGTGGCCAGTTCACTGCTGATCTGACTCTGGCCACGTGTGCGTTCTGAGACCTCCCACACCCCCTCCACGTTCCCTGCATTTTCAGAGTCTCGGTCAAGGAGATTCCCTGGGGAAACGATGAGGCACCTATTCCAGGGCAAACAAAGCAACTCCTGAATGTTTCCATCTCAGAGTCTAACAGGAGGAAAACAAGACTGGGGAGAGGTTTGCTTGCCCAGCCCATTCGAATGTGCTGTTTGGCAAAGGTATCCTCCGCTTCCTCACAGCCGTGTCCCCGCCCTGTCAAGCCTGACCTGTCCTCTGGCAGTCTCATCTGGAGTTACACACTGAGCTAGGTCTCCCTTTACCACCTACCATCTACGTGAATGCATTTACAGTGCAGAGTGCACAGTTAACCTTCCAGAGGCCTAGAGACTAACGTTTACCTTAATGTGAAAGTCACTGTCAACCAGGATGTTTTCAGGCTTCAGGTCCTTATGTATCACACCCTCTCCATGTAAGTAGCACATTCCTTCGATGGTCTCTGCAATTATTCTTCCTTTCACAGAAAGTGGGATGGTCTGAAATGAGAACATGTGTGCAAAGGAAGAGACCAGATAGGCAGCAATTCCATTAATGAGCGGTGGGATCCACACATGAGGGCAGAGATGCCACGTTCCCACCAGACAGCCTGCAGCACTGCTATCACTGAGCAACAAGCCCCCACTTGAGGAAAGGGTCCGTTCTGGATGTGGTGTTTTGTCAGCATAAAAACAATTCCATGTAGGTTTCATGCATACAAAAATACTATAAAATTAAGCTCCATGCCAAGACTTAACTATGTAAGACTGAATCCTTAGAATGAATGAACAAGTATACAGATAACCATTTTCCATGGCACACTCCTATGATGTGATACTATTACTTACATTAACTACATGAATCATGTCAGGAAAATGTGCATGTGAAATAATGTTAAAAAAGAACACAGGAAGGATGTTCATACTGATTACAACCATGCAAAAAGCCACGCCATATGCGTGATTCTAAAACTGCTAAAGTGAATTAGTATCTATTCGATGATCTGGTGTCAGGCCTTTTTAGGTCCCTGTATTGTCTCAGGTCACTCTTACATTAATATTCTAACTGTATCATCCATGTTAGTGTAAACAATTTCAGTTTCTGTTTCAGTGATTACATTTAGTTCTGCTTCACAATGAAAACCCAGTTTATAAACAGGTTGTTTCCTAGAAAGTGTCTATACATTGGTTGATAGTTAACAGAAAAAAAAAATTTAAATTATGGAATCAGATTCCTCAGTGTACCCCTCAAGCCATATTTAACACATAATATAGCTGAATTATACCATCAATACTGGGCCAGCACATACAAAAAGCAGAAGAGATCTGTTCCCTCCTTCCCTGGTATACTTCTGCCCTAGGAAAAAATTCTGAACAAGCAGAGTTGGTCTCTGCCACCCCTCCTGTCCCCTCCCGGGTCCTCCTGATTCTTCCTGAGCCCCAGCTGCGGTACTTATCATTGCCCGGTTCCAAAAGACTGACTTCTCAACTAAGATGTTTCCTCATGCTGCTGACTGTAGCTGGTTTGAAGGAGGAAAGCAGCCTGGCCAATGACAATACAACAGATCTACGTGATCAACTGCTCTTCTCCCCCAGGCGGCCCTATTTGTGAGACAGATCTATCGACTTGGCAGTTAAGAAATGGGAGGGGAAGACGGAGATGGGGAAATGCTATAAAAACAGCCATACCCTGTCCCTCTACACCGTGGACCCTCCAGCCAAACAGAGCGATGTACAGGTGTGGAAATCTGGCTGTCCTCTTATCCTTTGTACCCAGCACTATCTCTGGGGGAACACCTCTTATTTCCTCCTGTCCATCAGACTGTCCCAGGCTGTGGTGAGTGGCAGTCCTCTGTTCCTACTGCGGCAGACTCTGGAATGTACCTCAACACCATCACCCTACATGGTCCCTTCTCACCTGCCTCCTTTCCTTGCCAGCGTCATCCTGGCTGTGATTCCTGAGCAAACAGCACTAGATCTTGGCAGGTGCATAAGCTTTAAAGACTAGCTTAGCATTATTTGCTCTTGGTAAACCAATTTTATTTTCCTGTTTTAAATCGTATCCATTGTTACTGCAGCTTATGTTCTGTATTTCACCTGTAATAAACGTTTCCTAAATGATATCAAAGTACAGTCATGAATATTCCATCTTCTTTCACACTGCATATACTGCATATGCTTCTGTGAATCGCTGTTATGCTCATTACAGTGTACATGGTGTCATCAGTTCACCCATGTTTGTCACTGGTCACCACGTGTACCCCACATCAGACCACGTGCTTCTGAAGACGGGCTGCTCTCTGTAATGTGGAGGCAGACAGGCTGGCAGGTATGGCAACAGGCAGCCACGACACCAGAGACTGTCTGGGATGGAAGAAGCAAGCCCCTTGGCGGGGGAAGGCAGGGAAGATCCAAGAGCCGGGAATAGTGGGACAGGCCTATAAGCCCAGCTGCTTGGGAGGCTGAGGCCGAAGGAACCCAGGTTTAAAGCCAGCCTGGGCAACTCAGCAAAATTCGGTCTCAGAATTTTTAAAACTAAGGGTTAGCAGGGTAGGGATGCAGCTCTGTGGCAGAGCACCCCTAGGTCTGATCCTCGTTAGCGTGTGCTCACATCGTCTAACTGGCTGACTTTAGGAACTCCAACAAACCGTGGAGCAGCTCACGAACAGTCATTTCCTACCGCGCAGAGCCAGATGGTGTCGCTACCTGGGCCTGCAGCACGTGCATGAGGTTGCCCTTCTCCATGTACTCCATCACCAGGCAGTAGTTCCCGTCCTCAATGATGGCGCCCAGCAGCTTCACCACGCGGCTGTGGCTCAGTCTGCGCATCATCTCCCCCTCCTCCAGCAGGGACTCGGACCTGCAGGCAGAAGCCATTGCTGAGGGGACACAGCCAGCCTCCTGCCCGGCGCCCAGAGCCTCTGCGGCACTGCCGCACGCTGTGTCACACCTGGGCCTCATCTGCTGTCCCTGGGCACAGACCACGGTGTCACCAAGCAGGGGGCCGCTTCATCGTTATGCCCTGCCCCCAGGCCTGGCAGCAGGCACTTGACTGCAAATCAATGGGTGCACAGCACATGGGCAGCAGCAGCGCGCCCGAACAGAACACTGTGCCGGCTGGTATCTGACAGGAGGGACGAGGGAACTCGAGCCCGCTCAGGTCGGCTCCACAAGGACAGACAGTCCACTGCCTGCGTTACAGAGTGGGTTCCTTAAAGGACTGACTGAATCAGCCTTGCTTTCATGGTTAGGCCCAGTCTTTGCCAAAAATGCAAAGCGTGTAAGCCCATTTTCACCAATTCCTCCCATTTCCTGTGCCTCCTGCATCGACTCTCTTTCCCTGTCCACGTTTCTCTCCCGTGACTCACTAGCTTTTCCTTAGTTGGCTGCAGTACCCTCATCCAAGACTACGGCGATAATAAGGGTGACAGCTACTCTCGGCATAGAGTCGTGTACTGGCTCCCCCAGGGGCCACCTCATCGGAAGCCCCGGCAGCTCCAAGCCCTGAGCCCTCTACGGAACCCTTTCTGAGGCCAGCGGACAGTGTGGCCTCCGCCTGTGCTCACAACTCACTCCATGCGCTTGGGCCCTGTGTACACCTTTTTCAGGATCACAAGTCCATGCGTCCTGTGATAACACAAGGACACTGCCCCAAAGCCTCCGCTGTCCAGATCGCTTTTGCACAGGAGGTCGGTGGAGTTCATCTTAATGTCATCCAGAGACATGTCTGCTTGCTCGCTGAGTGCTCAGGATGCCAGGAACACGCTACTTTCTTTTTTGTTTGTAGTTTTTCAGTGCTGTGCCCTGTAAGAAAACAGAGGACACCTTAGGGCAAAGGAATCTTGATCCAAAAATGACATAATCACTAAGATGAACTATTTTCTACGAATCACAGAAGACCATAATTTTTATCCCCCACAGGCTTCATTTCTGGCAATATGGTGCATGTGAAAAATTTAAAAATCATCCTGCTGCAGAATATTTGTATATGCTGCAGGACATAATTCAAACATCTCAAATGTACAGCTAACTCAGTAGAAAGAAAAAGAAAAGACAGAGAGAAAAAGAAAAAGAATTCCAGGAACAGAAAACAAACAGCACTGGACAAGGGAGCAGTGGCCCACGTGGAAGCCCTGCAGGCCACCCTCACCATCCAGACATCCGGGGCTAAGCCCCCCAGGGATACGAGCTGAGGTGAGGGCAGGCAAGAGAAAAGTTCCAGAATGAAGACTCCCGTTCTCATGGCCCTCCTCGCCATGGCACTCCTCAGTGGAAGAAGAGTAGGAAGAAGCAGCCCACTGGCAGAGGAATTCCTGGACCTCAGACAAGGCATGGCGGATAAAAACAGATCTCTGTGAATTCCTGACCTCGGGCCTGCCTTCAGCTTGATCTGGGCTCTGAACATAGGGCATTGTGGCCATCCACTTCAGGCCACGGATCCCCAAACTAAGAACTTTGGGTAGAAAGAAATCAAAGGACAGTGACATCCTCAGGTTATACAGCTAGAGCCAAAACACGCATTTGTGTCAGGGCAGACAGGGTCCCTATACGAAAAACCTAATGTAACATGAGCCTGGCCATCCAGGATTATAAACTACAAAAGAAAATTTCACCGTGAGCCAGACCCGGCCTATAACAACGAACAGCAACGCCAGGTGCCGGGACAGGTAAGCACTTCAGCTAATCAAACTGTTCAGTTGCTTTAGAACATAAATAGGCTTAAAATAATTACGAGAAAAGTAGGAAGTAGGAAACTGTAAAATAAAGAACAGTGCACTCTGAATGGGACACCCTGTGTAAGAATGAGTCGGCCAGTCTCTCTGTCTGTGCTGTGCAGTATGTTATGACGGACCTCAGAGCAGCACCATTTGGGAGACAGGTCTGATGGTCTCTTATAAAACGAAATATGCTCCTGTACAGTACAACCCAGCAGTTCTGCTCTCGGGGGAATGAAAACTACATCCCAAAAGACTTGTGCGACATTCAGAGCAGCTTTATTCGTAACAGCTGCAAACGGGAGAGGGCCGTGTACCAGCAGGGGCTTGGTAAAGTCTTACACGATGTACTATCGCTCAGCAATAAAAAGCTGCGGACTTGCTCGTGCACAGAGGAGCACAGATGAAGTTCAAAACCATGATGCTGGGTGCACAAGCGATACAAAGTTGTAGGTGTGCTGATGCATGTAAGGGGGCACGTGATACCTGATACAGTACGAAGTGCGGACCCCAGCAGCACACACAGGGGAGTAGACTATGAAATCCTCCTACCTTTGCAGTTTGTTGTTGTAATGCAGTGTTGGAGCAGGGTGTTTAAAAGTACCGTGGTGGGGGAGGGGGAGGGCTGTAGCTCAGCGGCAAAGCGCCTGCCTGTCAAGCACAAGGTTGTGAATTCGATTCCCTGTTCCAAAAACAAAACAAAACAAAATGAAGGCACCATAGTGAGGGCTTTCTAAAAACACATGACTGTCTACAGTCCTGTCCAGTGGCCTGCTGCAGAAAACTCAGGTAAGTGACCTTCTACACTGCACAGAGGCTACCCTGATGCCATGTACCAGCACACTAGGCTGGCATTACTGGGCACCTTCCCCATGACATAAGGCACTGCCAAGCAAGAGAAGTGTCTTCCAGGAAGGAGGCACAGCTGGGAGGCAGGGACAGAGAGGGGTGGCTGCCAGGTAAAGGGGTGGAGGCTACGGGGAAGGGGAGAGGCCCAGACAGAAGGTGAGAGCTCAGCACGCAGTGTGAGCTGCAGCTCTGTGATTCATGAGCCCTGCGACCTTGGGACAGTTCCCGAACCCTCAGTTTCCTCAACGTGACAGGGGATAATGATGACACTCTCACTGACCAGATAAAGATTATATGAGGGAAAAATACGCAAACACGCTGCATGCATTAGGGCCCTGGCTCTGGCTAGCCAGGCTGCTCAGTTACTCATTTTGACCCCCTTGCAATGCCAGTATGCCTGGGGACCGTGCCCAGGAGGTCCACCCTGGCCAGGCCTCGGGAGGGTATGGCTGGGGTGGGGAGGCACAGACACAAAGGCATGGGAAAGAGACCAAAACAGTAACAAGGATTTTATCTGCACTGTAAGACAATGTTTTGCTTTTTTCTCTACACTTTTCCTATATTTTCCACAATAAACAAAATTTACGTTTATAATAAAATGATGTTTAAAAAGGAGTAATTCCTTGACTCAGTAGTTCTGTGAGGAATTAAGCCTGAGATACTGATACAGTTATGTAAATGATGGTAGCATTACATAGAATAGCAAAAACATTGAGAACAGCTTATATCTGCAGAGGAAAACCATCCATACTCTGAAATCTATGCAACGGTTTCAAAACTAATGCTGTGGAAGAACGATTAGTAACAATACACAGTGCTCACACACAGTAGACGGTCGTGTCCTAAACATGCCCACTTGGGGTGAGAGTCCAGCTTTATGAGTCCTGTGTGGTACCTGCCCTTCAGCCCAGCCTCTGTCTCCTCAAACTTGGCAGCTCTGACTCGGCCCTCGCTCCTGCAGCCTCGAGAGCTACTGTCTGACGTGCTTGTGTCAGGAGGGCTCTAGACCCAAGCCAGTCCTCACAGCCGTGTGGCTCTCTGGTTTAGTCTGGTCTTCGTCTTATATTTCCTTGGCCGGGGTTTAAGGATTTCTTTTGTGTTCCTGTCTCCCCTCTTTCCCTAGGAATGATTCAACTTTGGGTACTGACCTTGGGTCTGCACAAGCTAGCTGTGCCACACCCTCAGCCCTGACTTACACTAAAAGATAAAGCCTGTGTTATGAGCCGATACAGAATTCTGAAAGGACAAGGTTTGATTCCACTGCCACGTCAGGTCAATCATTTAATCCAAGTATTAGTTTCTTCATCTGTAAATTAAAATAATAAAATTTACTTTAATGGGATCGCTAATGTATATAATCATGATTGGTTAAACTATTTTCATTACAGACAGCTAAGTTAGGTAGGAACAGCATAGGCAGACAGACAGGGACAGGCCCTCGAGAGTCAGTGGGAAAGATGAGAATACACTGCATCTGTGAGGGAGGCATGTTCACAGAGGCCAGACCTCAGGACAAAAGCTGCAATGGCTGCACCCCCATACTTCCCCTAGGGGTGGACAGCAGCGATTCATACCCTAAATGGGCATCCTTCACTTCGGGTGGGGAGCCACTGATTGACTCCCTCCAGGAAAAGCCCCTGTTCAGTCCACGTATGCTTGCTACATGACGTACTTTCCCATCTGACCCCCATTTAATCAGTATTACCCAAACAATTACACTTGCAATCTGATTGGTTGACCAAAGTTTTGTGCCTCCTCATGCCCACTCTGTGATTTCCCATTTAAATCAGTATTACCTAAATGATTATACTCATAATCTTACTGGTTCACCATAGCTTTGTCCCACCTTATTATTTCCCATTGGCTCATTGTCACCTAAGTGAGTTTTGCCCTAGAATACATTATAAGACACAATGGTGGTGGCGTAACATGGTGGAAGGCCAAATGGAGATGTTTACCCTGATGGCCACTTCCTCCTCCTTCCCCATTACAACTTCCTCCTTCCTTTCCCTGCGAGCGTGAAGAAAATTCCAATCAGCGCCTCATGCGTCATAAATAGCACCACATCTGGTCAAAGGTCACATATGCCCCCCACCCCTGTATCTGGTCAGAGGAGAAAGCCAAACCCTTCCTAGTTGTAGACTCCTCACCTCGTTCTTTAAATAAAAAGGCCACTTTTACTTTTTCTTAATATTCTGCTTCTTTATTGCACCAGAAAACTCCAACACTAAGGGACTATACTTGTAATCTTATTAGTTGATTATAGTTCTTCCCACCTTAGACCCACCTCACCTCATGGTCTTGCTCCGTAAAATTCCTTTGAAAAGCAGGGTCCTCCACAACCCATTGGGGACCCTTCTGTTTCCCAGACTGAAGCTTTGTATCCCCAGTAGTTTCTGTTCTTAACCTCTGTGGTCCCTAGAATTCATTCTTTGGTCTTAGAGGACAGGAACTTGTGTATTGGACATCTGGCAGGGTGGGAGTTTCTTTCCCCTTTCCAGGTAACTGGACAGATGTAAGACAGTACTTTTGTTTCACAGATTCTGGTTTGTGACTTAGGCAGTCAAACTTTTTATATGCTTTGAATTTTTATGTTACATGTTTGTCAATTTGCCTGTATTTGCATAGGCTTTGTCTCATATAAACTGTTTTGTTAAAATGATAAATTTAAAAACATGGGAAGGTTATGATGCTTCTTTAATGAGATTTTTTTTTCCAGTGTTGTATATGCTGCATTTGAACTAGTGCTGAATTTACTGGTGTTCCTTGACAATAGCACTAGCAGGAAGAGTAATGTTAGCGCACCCCCTAGTGGACTTTGATATACAATTCTGTAAAATGGGTCTTATGAAATGTAATCAATATTTAGCTCAGACTTTTATCCATCCCTTATAGAATTTTAACAAACAGTGGTTAATCTGACTGCTGGTTAAATGCTCTTACAGCAGCTGCCACTCTTAAAGCAGAGGACAGATTTTGCCCAGCTCCTTCTGGTGAATCCCCATTGACGCCAATGGCCAATGGAATCTTGACCAGATAGGCAGGTAGATTCCTTGCATGGACAGATCTCTGGTTGTGTGGACCCGTAGAAACCAAGAGCACGACGAAGGGGTCATGGACAGGGCTATTCTCTGACAGATACCCAAAGGTTCCCAAATGACAGCTGAGTCCTGAGCCTGCCTGGGGAACCAGCAAAAAACTCTCCACTTATATACCACACTTTCTCTGCTAGTAAGTTACAGATTCTAAGTTTTCTCCAACTTGCTAGGAGTTAACTTTAGAAGGACTTTGCCAGCTTGCAACAACTGTCTGACTTTCACAGAGGAAAGCAGCTATCAGTAGAATAATTTACATTTGTGCCTTGCACACACGAAGAGTAAAAAAGAGATTTCAGTCAGCCTTTGTCTTCTTTCCTGTGTGTGTAAAAGACTAATAAATATGCCTTTACTAATGTGAATTGTGATTGCTACGTGATGAATATAAGTTTAACCTGTGAGCTTCAGCAATATAAAAATTTTCAAATGGACTTCAAAAGGTGTAGCCCTGGCTTGCTGCTAGGAACAGTTGCCTAGGTGATTAGATAGATAAGAGAAGTGTCTTGCAGACTTCTTTGCCCTAGGACCTAAGGAGGAATCCCTCAAGTCAACTGTTGCTTCTATATCTAGAGGTGATCTTTAGAGGCTGAGAAATGATCTAACGACTTCGGACTCATTATTTAGTATTTGCTGTCTCAAAGAACTGGAAAGCAATGGTTTAGTGCTAAGCAGTGCTTCCATCTTTAAACATTACTGTCACAATTGAGACCGATTGTAAGATGTGCTTATAAAAGTGCTACAAGAGTAACACATGAGCTCCCTGGGAAAATGAAATTGTGCACCAGTGTTAGGGTGGATAGGCTGGTTGAATTTTGTCTTCTGGTCTCTATCCAGATGGCATCCACCTGACCCAGAGTGGAATCAACTTGATGCTATGAGGGTTCAGAAATCAAATAGAAATTGAAGAGGATGCCCAATTCTTTCTTTTTGCATTTCAGATATGGGGAACTCAATGTCAAAATCTCTTACTCTTAAGAGATTTTGTATTCTTAAGCACTAAAAGATGTTTGATCCCTACATTAGATATTTTGCTGCACATGCGTATGGCCTACTCACCACCTAGACCCAAAGTGGAATACAGAGGGAAGTATTAACTATGATGCTATTTTACAACTAGACTCATACTGTAAAAAAAGGGAAAATGATCTTATGTTCAAGTTTGCTTTGTATTAAGAAATAATCCTTATTTGTGTTTAAAATGTAAATGTGAGCCACAGGAAAACCAGACATGTAAGGCCCTTAAGGCATCCACTCTCCTGCTTCTGTGGCTGCTCTTCCTCAACCTTTGGAACCTGAGGATAAGGTTTCCAAAACAACCCACTCAGTCCTCCACTTGTCTTTTGGTCCTGAGAATGGGGCTTCTAGACCAGCCAGATCCAAGCTTCTACAGTGCTATACCTGCCTTTAGCTACATGTATTCATGTTCCTCAAGCACAGTATCCTTTATTGGAAGTAAGTGGGGAATGTGGAACTACCAAGTTCATATGTCTTTTTCTCTCAGTTACCTAAAGCAGATGAAGCTAGAGTTAGGAAAGTTTTCAGACAACCCTGCTAAGTACATTAGGGTCTCTAGAGGACTTACCTAGACCTATGAGCTAGACTGGAAAGATGTACACTCTAAAATCAAACATTGACTTTTAATGAGAGAAACGTAGCATTATAAGCTGTTATTGCATTTAGGGATGAATATCATATTGTTAATTTTAGAAGACCAGAAGATATGAAGCCAGGGGAGTAACTAGCTCCCACCGGAGCCCAAGCAGCTTCTATCCAAGACCCCTACTGGCCTAACAATCTGACAGGAGACTGGAACAGGTGACATCTCCAAATATGCATTCTGGAAGGTTTTTAAAGGACAAGAACTTAGCTCTTCAATTATTTTAAATTGTCAACTATTCAGCAAGAAAAAAAATGAGAACCCCTCCCTTCTCTGATCACTGACAAGAGGCACTGGCAAAATATACATACCTAGCTGCTGATTCAATAGAAGGACCGATTATTCTTAAAGATAAGTTTATTACCCAGTCAGCTTCAGATATTAGAAAAAAGCCACAAAAGATGGCTTTTGTCCCGGATAGCTCACTTGATACTTTAGTGAAAATTGCCCTCTCAGTATTTTATAATTGAGACAAGGAGGAGGCCAAGGAGAAAACAGAGAGACCGGCAGCACGTGGCTGCCTCTGTTGTAGGCTTAAAAGGAACAGACTCTGAGTCTAACTCTCGGGGTGCCAAAACTACAACTACTAAGCTCTGTGCTACCACTGCCGAAAGTCAGGCCACCAAACCAAACCAAACCAAGCCAAACCCCTGCAGTTGAGTGGTCTCCTGAGACACCCTAATTGCTAAGGTGACCACAGGAAGTCAGACTAGCCTCTGACGTGGAGGCCCCAGAGTTCTGATCCATTTTACCAGCTGGTCTGCGAGACAAGGGTCCTTGGACACGGCCTGCTTTCTCCCTCTGGCCAAACTGCCTTCTCCACAGAGGAGCCCCTGGTAATCACAACTGTGAAGGGAAAAGAAACCAAGCTACTGCGGACACTGGTGCATGTCCCTCAGTCCTTCTTTTCAGTCCTGGCCTTCCTTCCAGCCATCATACCTCATGAAAGGAGTCACTGGAGTGGAGCTATCTCACTCTTTCTCACAACCCTTAAGCTACAACTGGGATGGCTTTCTTTTTACATTTCTTTTTTGAGTATGCCTGAAAGTCCAGTTCCCCTCTTGGGAAGAGATGTTTTAACTTGTTTAAATACTGTAATATATATGCATGCAGGTCAGGTACACTGCCTTCGCTTCATGGAGGCAGAAATAAATCCTGAAGTATGGGCAACTAAAAGTAAAACAGGGCAGTAAGAGCTGCTCCACTGCAGATACGTCAAATATCCTACTATTTGTCCTCACCTGAGACAATATCCTTTAAGACCTAAAGAGAAGATTATTGCCTATAATTGATAACTTAAGGACATGAGGTTTACTTGAACCTGGTAACAGTCTATGTCATATTCTGATCTTGGGAGTTCAAAGACCCTCTGAAGAGCAGAGGTTGGTACAGGACGTCAGACTGACAAATTAAGCATCAGTCCCAATCCACCCAGTGATACCTCTCCCTTCTCAGATCCCAGAAGATGCCAGCTGCTTCTCAGTGACAGACTTAAAAGATTCCTTCTTTTGTATTCCTTCACATACAGATTCCTAGTTTATTTTTGCCTTTGAAAATCCTCAAACTAGGCTTCTCAAATGATTTGGACTGTGCTTCCTCAAGCATTCCGAGACAATCCTCTTCTTTTGGACAAGTGATTTCCCACAATGAGGTGGGTTTTAAATTTTCCCAGGTGACAGTCTTTCATACATAGATGTACTGTTTTGTGCCCCCTCAGACTAGCTCTCTAGCCAAGGCACCTGTGCTCTGCTGAATTTTCTAGCAGACAGAGGTTATAAAGTCTCTAGATCTAAGACACACCTTTACAGCCTTCAAGTAAAAATTCTTGGCCCTAACATATACAAGGGAACCTAAAGGCTGGGGGAAGAAAGAATTAAACAAATTCTTTGCTTCCTACAACCCAAGACTCTAAGAGAGCTAAGGGTATTCCTAAGAATTACAGGCTCTTGTTGCCTTTGGATACCAGGATATGGTGGGCTTGTGCAACCCCTCTAACAATTTACAAAAGCAGCCTAAAAGGCAGATACCCATAGTTTAACCTGGGAACCCGATTCCCAAACTGCATTCCAGAAGCTTAAACAAGTCCTTCTAAATGCCCCAGCCCTCAGCCTACCGACAGTATACCATTTCAGTCTGTACACTGATGAAAGTCGGGGCATGGCTTTGGGAGTGCTTACACAGGACTGGGGACCTGTCCCACTGCGTATCTGAGTGATAAATCAGACACTGTAGCACAGGGACGGCTTGTGTGCCTTACAGCTGTGGCAGCAGTGGCTGTCTTAGTGCTGGAGGCATCCAAGCTGACTTCAGGTAAAGGTCTCATTGTACACCCACTTCACGATGTGGCAGACTTCTTTCTTCCAAAGGGGGCCTATGGCGATCAGATAACTGACTTCTTAAATACCAGGCTCTTCTTCTAGAGGGACCAGCCATTCAAATAAAGACATGTTCCTCCTTAACCCAGACACACCCGTGCTGACCCTGATTTGACCTTCTGTGGTGGCAGCTCCTTCATGGAAGATGGGACGTGAAAGGCAGGGTATGCCGCAGTGACTCTACATCACACACTTGAAAGTTCCTCACCTGCACCTGGGACCAGTGCTCAGCTAGCAGAGCTCACAGCTCTGACCAGGGCCTTACAACTCAGTAAAGGACAAAAAGTCAATATTTATACTGATTCAAGACATGCTTCCATAGTACTGCATGCCCATGCAGCCCTATGGAAAAAAAGAAATTATCTGACAGCAGATGGCTCTTCCATAAAGTATCATAAGGAAGTAGATGATTTTTAAAAATCTGTCTATATGCTCTTCACTGAGGTAATTCACTGCAGAGGACGCCAAAAAGAAGCTGACAAGTATCTCAAGGCTGACACAGCGGCAAAAAAAGCTGCTCCAGGGCCTCCCGCTTCCAGCCCCCTGATCTGGAAAGGGTCCCTTAACCAGACTTGGCCCAAATATTCTGGGTCAGAAACTAAATGGGCTCTCTCCCATGGGTGTCAGTTCCTCCCATCAGGATGGTTACAGTCAGATGATGGTAAACCTTCCCTTACTGGTGCTTGTCAATGGAAAATTAAGTCTTTACAGCAAACTTTTCACTTGGCAAGAGACAACACCCAGAAGATGGTCTCAAAGTTATTCACAGGAAAGGAACTTTCTCAGACAGTACAACAGATACACAATAACTGCAAACAAAAACTTAACTCTGGGAAAATCCAGATGCAAAGATCTATCTTACAGCCTTACCTGCCTACACTAAATGAATATACTAGTATTAGAAATATGGGGGAGTGACAGACAGATGAGTACAAAAAGCAGATGAATAATAAGTCACTCTACATTTCAAAGTTCAATCTATGTTTTGGTTTCTTTAAATGTAAATGAAGGAAGTATTAACAGTGAAAGACTACAGGACTCCTTCAAATTTTTCTTTTGAAAACAGGGTTTCTCTATGTAGTCCAGGCTGGCCTTGAATGCACTATGTAGCCCAGGCTGGCTATGAACTTGAGGAGATCCTCCTGGCTCAGCCTCCCATGTCCTGAGATTCCAGGCATGTGCCACCATGTCCAGTTCCTTCAAACTTCTTGATTGAAGCTGCTGTATGCGTTGCCAAAAATAAATAACATGTCTTTTCAAGGAAGAGTCCAATGATCAGCAAGAGACAAGGAATCTAGGAAATGCTGAGATGAGGAGGTTGCCCTCAACCTTTCCTGATGAACTCTGAAGCGGTACTGCAGCAGTTCACAAAAGCAAATCGCACTGGTGACCAAGAAATAGCCTAGAGTCATGATATCTGTCCCTATGTTCACCTGGCTGTTGGCTGCTCCTGATCCATTTGCCAGCTCACATCTAAAACTACGCAGAAACGCTCAACTGTCTTTGCAGCCTACCGCGATCCCTCGTGCCAAAGTGAAAGAACTTTCAAAGGGTTGGGAAGAGGTCTCGGCCAAAGACCTTTACGTAACCCTGTTAGGTCAAGAGCAAGAACACTGCCTAAGGATACTGTAGTAAAAACCCATCATCCTACCAGAACAACGAAGAAGCGCTGCTCCGCAGGCACGCCTCAATTGTGGCCGGAGGGCAGATCGCGGCGGCCGTCGGGACTTAAGCTGAAACTAAGGGAGGCAGGAGGCGCGTCCAGCCTCCCAGCCACAGGTGGACCGCCAGCTGCTCCGCGCCGACTTCCGCCAGCGCTCGCGGCCCCGCCCACCTTCCAGCGTCCGCGCGGCAGGGCCCCGCCCACCCGGTTGGCAGGCCCCGCCCCTTCCCGGAAGGCCGCTTCGCGCGAGACCCGGGCGGCCGGCCCCCAGTTCTCACGCACGTTAGTCGCTTTCGTTTCTGTGGCCGACGCCCCGGCGCCTGGCGAGGAGGCGAGCGACAGCGCGGCGGCCTCGCCGGGGAGCACACGCGGGCTGGGATGCGAGGCCGCCGCACAGCGCTTGAGCCCCGCGATGGCCGGGTCTGCCGCCCCGCCGCTCCGGGTCCGCTCGCGCCCTCGCTGCGCTGCGCCTCCCGGTCCGACCGACGGCCGCGCCCGGAGGCCCCGCGGTGGCCCGCCCCCTCACTGAGGGCGCTGGGCAGGGCGGGCCCGCGGCTCAGCACCACCCCGGCTCAACAGCACCCCGCTCGTGCCCGCGAGGCGGTCACGCGCCCATCCCGGGTTCCGGGGAGGGAGGCGGAAACCGCGGGGTTGGGGATGCTGAGCCCCACAGTGGACCGCGCGCGCGCGGGGTGGGGTGATTTCGGCTGGAACCTCGGCTCTGGAGCACGCAGGTGGGAGGGCAGCTGCGCTGAAGGACGAGTTTGCAGACCTCTAAAAGGGTAGCTGTGAGATCTCTAGGAAAAGAGAAATGCTAGAAATAACCTCAAAAGCAAGTTATTCAGTGATGTACACAAGGGTTTCATACTATAAAAAACGCAGGAGTCAGAGAAGATTAGTCAGGGCAGGGGAAAGATTTACCGGAGACCTCTGATGAAATGCTCTTACCCAAAATACATGTATCTTACTGCAACAATGAGGAAACTCACAACCTGGTCAGAAATAAAGAGATTTTCACAAAAGTCTCACTGTGAAAACAAGCATGTGTAAAGATGCGCAGCCTCAGGCAACTTGGTACACACAAGTCCAAACGATGAGATTGTACCCAGGTCTGAGGCGGTGGAGTCTCTTTCTAGAGGTGATCTCTAGTTTTTTCTGTCCTAAAGGAAGAATTGCTTCAAGTGCAAAAGGTACCAAGCTTTTTAGTTATTAAAGGTATGAAAAGAAAAGAAACATGCTTTGCAGAGTGCGTGTGGGCCAGTTAGAAGTAGGAGCGCGCTATGGTCACGGAGCACAGGCCACTGTGCACAGTGGCAGAGCGCTCAGTGGTGTTGTCTGTTGCATGTCACCATGTCAGGCTGATGGTAGATCTAGGCCATCTCATCAGAAACCTGCTTGCTTGCGGTCTCCCACGATAGGATTTTCTGATTGGTCCCAGGTGCGGGGCTTTGGCTCCAGTCTCCTGGGTCCCCTTGATTGACAGGTCCCGCCCACTAGCCCAGCTGGCTGGCTGTGCCCTCATCTGGTGTCTCGGTGCAGTACTGCACACTGGCCAGAATGGCTAAATCCAAACTACAACAAACGCTGGTGGAGCAACAGAAGCTCACTTATTCCTGGTAAGAATGAAAAATGTTGCGGTTTTGGCAGTTTCTTAGGAAGCTAGATGAGTACACCATGCAGAGGAGTAGTCACTCCACATTTCAAAGTTCAGTTCTTGTCTTGGTTCCTTTAGGTGTAAAAAAGGAAGTATTAACAGTGAAAGACTAAAGGATTCCTTCAAACCTTTTTTTTAAACAGGGTCTCACTGTGTAGCCTTTTGCGGAGCCTCCTGCCTCAGCCTCCCGAGTGCTGGGATTACAAACATGCACCACCATGCATTTGCTATCAGCCATTGAGGTTCACACCCTTGGGTTCGTTTGCTCAGCACTGACTAAATCAGAGGAGGCCATATATTTTGGGAGAAAGGGATTAATTAAAGCCAGCCCCTAGAAGATGAAAGGGTCTATTTTATTTGCTTCAGTCATCATCCCCCCTTGTATAGGTAGGTACAGGTCCTTTGTGGTAAGGAACAGAAATTTGGAGACGTTCGAGGTAACATCAGCACTCATAACCCAGCCTCATTCCCAAAGCCCCACCTTTGGGCCAGTGAGGCTGGGGGGAGTGGATCTAGACATTAACTGTAACCAGCACTGCAAAATGGAGCTTTTAAAAGTTAGATATTTTTTCTTTTCGAGATAAGCAACGTTTCCAAACTTCTTGCTGCAGAGCACAAGACCTCCTTATCTCCATAGCCCCAAAGAAGTGACAGTATACACAGACACTGACACCAGGAGGCCCGGAGCCCAGTTTCCTTTCCATGGGAAAGGGAGCAATGAGCCGAAGGTGACTGGCACTGATAAAGCAGGTGTGGAGATCCGCACTGCCTCTCTGCATTCTCTGCTCTTGATTCTCAGCATAAGTGTGGCGAAAAGTCCCCAACAAGAACCATGCCACTGCCTCGACATTCAACTGCCTTGGAATTTCTTCTGCCAGATTAGTCCACTGCCCTTAATCTCAGCCCCAGGCAGTCTCTAAACATGAGCAAAAAGCAGACAAACTTTCTGCTAAGCCATAACACGAATTGTCTGGAGTCCAGCAGCCAAGGCAGCCCTTCCCAGCAGAAACTCTTGAGATTGGTCTTTACCAGCAGCATTTCTGTCAGTGTTCAGCCTTCTGAGCTCTGACCAGAATCTTCCAATTTCTTCTCCTCCTCTTCCTCCTTCTCCTCCTTCTCCTCCCTCTCCTCCTCTTCCTCCTCCTCTGGAAATTGAACTCAGGACCTCGAGTTTGCCAGGGTTCTTTAAGTTGGCACCTCCAAACCTTTCCTGACATCTCCCACAAGCTAGCTCCAAAGGCTCCTGAGCCACCTAGCCAGGTACAGTCACACAAACAGTCTCATTTCTCTGGTACCGAGTTCTGTCTTTTTGTGTCATTGCTGAGACAAATACCCAACACCCAAAGTTAAAGGATGAAAGGTTTATTTGGCTCACAATTTGTAGAGACTTCTGTCCATAGTTGGCTGGGTTCAAAGCAGGTTAGCATGGCAGAGGAGAAACAGTTTATGGCAGGCAAAAGACAGCAAAAGCAAGCAAGCAGCCAACTACCAGTAACTAGAGCAAGCCTCTTTCTGGCCCTTATATTGTATCCAGGCTACCCACCCTTAGGGCAGATAGTTCTCACACCCTTAATGCTGGTACCCTTAACCCAGCATTGCACCATGAATCAGTCACACCTGCTAGATCCAGCTCCTCTGAGAAAACCCCATTTGTGACTGCATGAGGCCTTGTTGGGATGTCCAGTCACAAGCCATAACTACTCTGTTGGGGACCACAAATTCACAATGGCTAATTTTGCATACTTCCCTAAGGGATAAATGGAGGCTTGGCATTATCAATATCACCTTTTGAGATTTCCCATTAACTTTTGGGACGGGCCATCCTGTATTACCCACTAAAACCACTAAGATTTAAAAATAGTCCAGGACAAGATCTAGCCTAAAATCATCTCTATCCTCTTGAGTCATCTCGATTGTCCATTGCTCACTGAGTCACTCCTCGGACTTTATTCCTTCCTTCTAGCTTGTGGTTTGTGTTCTTTGACTCACAGCTGTATCCTGCCATTCTTTTCCTCTCTCCTCACACAGCCTGTGTGTCCTAAGTCACCCTCTGTATCTGCTTATAATGACACAAGGCAGTGGATTTAGGGCCCACCTGAAATGCAGGCTAATTTTAAAAGCCTAAATTTTTCTTACCCGCAGAGATCAGATTTCTAAATAAGGCTACATTCTCAGGTACTGGGGGTTAGAATTTACACCTGTCTCTTTTGGGAGATACAAGTTCATCTTCTATGAAGAATAAATGACATGTAATAAAATTCACAACCTGAAGTGTGTTCACTTGATTAGTTTTAACAAAGACATGTAGTAGCATAATAACCACTACGGTCATGATTCAGAACATCTCCAGCATCCCCAAAGTACCCAGTCAGTCTTTGCAGTCAGTGTCTGTCCTCACCTCTAGTTCCCGGAGTTCACTGATCCTCCTTCCACTATTACAGCTTTATCTTTCCCATAATGCCCTGTGAAGGGACTGTAAGTGAACATGGCATCTTAGGTGTCTTGATTCTTGGACTTAGCATGACACAACGCTTCTGAGACTCAACCATTTCAGTAGGTTTGAGAGTTTTCAACTTTAAAGCTGCAGGAACGGTACATCAAGAACCTTCTGTTGGGCTCACAGTTTTGAACTTTTTGTCATGTTTGCATTATCTTTCTCCTATACTACCAGCACACATTTTGCTAAACCTTTGCTTATGTCAGTGCCTACAGAGATACTGTTTGGAGCTCTTTTATAATACTGTATCTACTGTGAAGTAGCTCTACAGTTTTTGCCAGGTCATTCTAAAATCTGTACAAGTTGGTAATAGTTTTGGTCTAAAATGTCTACCCGAAGACTCAGCTGTGCAGAGGTGGGAGTTCAGCACGTGACTGGTTCACGGGGCCACACTGATGGGCTCATGGCTACCTGGCTGGGTGAAGGTGGCATTTGGGGTATGACGTGAACACCTATGTTCTTGCCCTGGCTCCTCCTTTTTCTCTCTGTCTGCTGCCCCCCACGAGTGGAGCCTCTTTCCTCCACCAAGCCCTTCCACTATGCTGTTTGTGCCACATAGCATCCTAACCACGGGCTGAGCCCGCTGGAAACTGATCCAAATAAATGTCTCCTCTAAATTGTGGAGGTCTGGCATTTTATCCTGGCAATAAAGTGACTAGCACAGTTGGAAAATAACAAACAAAACTGTCACTGTTCAGTGATCAGTAGTAGGTAGATACCTGTGTGAATATCCTTGATACTGTTCTCACACAAGTTAAGACTTTAAGTTGAGATTTTTGCGTTACTGTGACTGCAACGTGATTTGGGATTATATTTTGAATGCTATGTTACAAAATGCTGGGTTTTATTTAAATCCTGTGAAGAGTGCTTTTGTTCTTGCCTTAGCAAGATTTCAAGTTGGTGACATCAGGCCACAAACTCCAACATCCATTCAACAGGCCATGGCTGTCAAAGGCTTTGCCGTGCTGCTCAGATCTGTCCCAGGTGTGCCCAGTGGCTGGAGCCAGAATCTGGCTTTTAGTTCTGGCTCTTAGGCCCAGCCTGAGGCTCTGAAATGATCCTGGCATTTATGCATGACCCCACAGTGCCATTTTCCTACACTCCTCTCCCCTCTTCTCCTGGGTCTCCCCAGTAGATACGTTCTGGTTCTGTGGGGCTTCCCTGTCTGCAGACAAAGCTGGGGCTTTCCTTGCCCATTCTGCCACAGGCTTTCACAGGGCCTCTCTACCTGGAGCCAAGATACGGGAGGGCCAAGAAAAGAAAGGAGGAAGACTTGGTGCCAATGTCTTGGGACCAGTGTCACTGATTGGATAGACAGGGTTGACTTCTTCAGGGTTTGGGTTCTGCAGGTTGTATTTGTTGCCACTGCAGGATTTCTTGTAGACTAAAATATGAAAGAAAAGAGGAAAGTGGAACTGGGGGATCTCCCACTCTCCCTGAATATTAGGAATCCCATTCTTGCCATTCAAGCCAGAACCAGAAGGCTGCTCTGGAGTTGATTCTGTGTCCAGGCCTCCTTGAAAATTCTGGGTGATGTTGGGTTACACTGAGGGATACTGTAGGGAAAAACGGTGAACTGGTGGCCAGTTTAGTCGCACCTTGATTCTGTCGTGCTAGCCCAGTCTACCTGGTGATATCCACCTCCTGACTCCTAAGGCACCTGCTGTACGATTGGGTCCGGACTGTATAGCTGCATTCAGTAGGACAGCCAAGATAAATCATGCTTATCCCGCCTAGTTCACAGCTAGAGTTAGGACTTTTATTTCTGTCAAACCCAACAAAACTTTATAACCAGATACCTTCACTGGCAAGTACTATCAATATTCAAGGAAAAAGTAAATTAATTCTTAATCAAGTTAATACAGAGTACATTAGAAAGTGGCTACACTCCCCAGCTTATTTGGAGAGAAAGTTTCATATTATGAAAACTTAGTGAGCACAGGAAGCAAGCGCCATGCATTGTTTTTCCTAACAACATAAAAACCAGGCAAGAAACACGAAGACTAAACACATGGAAGAACGTTACTGGGAAAGATAATGCATGGGGCTGCACCCTATGAGTTCTTGCTGGCCACGCCAAGAATACCCGACTGCCCTTTACCAGGGCCATTCTCTGGCTATGATTGCAAGTGACACTCAAGGGATGACTTACCTCTCAGCAGCAAAGAGCAGCTTGCTTCTGCTTCCTACGAATGCAGTGAACCGACAGCCTCCGTGGTCTGCACAATAAATGCTATCATCCTCACATGTGGCATCCACAATGGACTTTTCCTTCATTTTCCTGGGGATCCAGAGGCCTGGCGAACCAGAAGAGGGTAAGTTGACAGCTTTCCTGTGAGTCACAGCTCTGCCCTTGGCTCTACCGTTGGCTGTGACAGGAAACTACGTGTCTTCTGGCATTCTCCATGAGTAAGAGGGAACAGGCTAGCTTGGAAGCAGCCTGCAGCCGAGAGCCCTTGCAGGTCATGTGTAATATCAGACTAGCTATTTCCCATGTGCAATACTTTCTTGAGAGTAGTTTATACATAGTGTATAATTAAATTTTTACTGTTACATGAAGGTGATATAATTTGCTTACCCAAACCCATATTTGGGTTATTTTTTAAAATTCATCACTATGTGATTTTTAGTAATTTCTGTAACATAAATTCTCAAGAACGAGGTTAAAGTTTTAAATGTATGTAATGAACATTTTGTTTGTAAATTGTCTCATTACTTCCCGAAAGAAAAAAATTAATAGTAGAACAAGAGATAGCTCTATAAACATGCCAGTGATTAAAAATAAAGTGAAGGATATGCTTCATGAGGCCCAGACTGTATCATGAGGCTACGAATGCAGGTCTATTCGGTGTAGTCTTTGAAGACTTAGAAATGATTTTGCTAAGTAAAATACAAAAGTCCTCACCATCCCGGTTGTTTATCATGATGCTTTTATGTACATCATTAAATGAAAGTCTGAGTCCAGCCAATATGTGCAAATCAAAGAGAAGACTGAGAAGAAGTTTAGCATGGACATTAATTAAGATACCCAGAACTTTGCTGGCTTCTGATTGTGTCTGAGTCACATTATGGGAAACGCTAATCAAGAGAGAGGGGAAGTTTCCCGTGATAAGGAAGCCTGAAGCTCTTTTTTGCCAGAAAATCAGAAGCCAATCTCCTTTTCTAAGTAGACACATGTCCCTCCTGGAATTAATGCTTTCCTCCACTGGTACTCCTTGAAGTCCATCCTTCAGGAAGCAGTCATTTCAGATCCTAGGTGCCAGACTCGTCTTGGTGTTTATCACCTACACCTAGGTAATAATATTCGCACAGCAGAAAGCACAGTGGAAAAGGTTTGTCTTTGATTCTGTCCACAAGGATTCAGTCAGCAAACTCTTGCAAGGCTTTCTTGAAGGCATGTCAGTCACCAAATTCCTGTTCACTCACACAAGTAACCTCAAGGCAATTGCAGATAGTATTTATGGGGTATCTGTGTTTTGAGTGTGATCTGTCCAATAAGGTCAGGTATGGGATTTTCCACTTGTGGCATCATGTCAGTGTTCAAAGAGGTTCAGATTTTTATTTTTATTTTTATTTGTACGGGGAATTGAATTCATGATCTCATGTTTACCAGGCAGGCACTGTGCCACTGAGCTGTCTTCCCAGCCCTAGATTTTCAGATTAGAGGCCCTCAACCTGCTACTGAGGCTATTTCGAAGTCCAGCGAGGATTGAATGACACATTGTCTCTGCGTGAGCTACTGCCATCATCGGAGTTCCTTGAAAAAGAGGAGCCAAGCTTTGGGCCCAGGTGTCTGGGAGCAGCCTGGGAGGGGCCGGAGACATGTGGAAGCATTCACTCCTTTACCCCAGAGACAGAGGAGGACTACGCTGAGCTCCTGAAAGAAGTTGGCCGAGCCCCACCCTGAACCCAGGGCTCCCTCCAGAATCGCCACCAGGGGACAGCAAACACACAGCGGGGCCTTCTAGTGTGCAGTACGGGGAGGGAGGTAGTGAGGCTACCGCAGGCTCTGGGTGCTTCCTGCAGGGCTAGGCATTGTACTCCAGGCTTGGGGATCCAGGCAGGAGCTGTCTCCCTGAGCCTCATCCCCCGCTTCTCTGGGTCATTCGGGGTCCAGAGCACCCCCTGAGCCCACCCACTTGTTCCCAGGCTACACACGGAGCTCAGCGTGAGCAAGGGGCCTCCGCCAGAGCGCACCGCATCGCCCCTGGAGTCAGCTCCCCGGGGAGCTGCCGGCGCCTTCGGGCCACTTACAAACTCACGAACTATGTCCGTGTTCTCCATTTTGGTTTATTTAAAGGAGATGTGAAAATGATCATGATCAGTGGAGATTACGAGGCGTCCACCGGATCACCTGGACTCCTAGGGTCCGTGGCCTGTGCCACCAGAGGGGCTGACAGTCCTGGCCTCGTACTGCCAGGCCCCGGCAGGCCCCGAGCCAGGGTCACGGCTTCCCGGGTGAGGACCGAGAAGGGTGGCGAGGACGAGGAGGCGAAGTGAAGACAAGAAGAAAGCTGGGGTCAGGTGGAGGAAAGAACCGCTCCAGACGACGACGACGTCATGCATTTGTTGACACACGTGCAGGCTGGCGTCAGGTGGAACCCGGCGGCCTAACAGCGAGCTGGCCTCTGACGCCGGGTCCCCAGGCCGGGATGCCTGTTCCCCGAGGGCACTGCGCGTGCCCATGTGTGAGCCGTCTCTAGCTCAGCCCTCGCCACACTTGAGCCACCACGCGGGCCAAAGAGTCCTCCCGCTGTGCTTAGCCCGAAGACTCCGATTGTTCTCCCTCCTGCTGACAAACTCGGGGCCTTCAGGCTGAGCTACATCTCCAGCCCTTTTTATTATTTTTTTATTTCAAAGGAGCCTCACCGAGTTGCCCAGGCCTGGCTCAAACTTGCACTTCTCCTGTCTCAGCCTCTCGGAGGACTGAGATAATGCATATGCATCAGCACGCCCAGCTGAGACTGGGAATTTAGGGCAGGTGGTCCCTGTGGCCCTGACCACAGCAATCTCATTTTCTGAACAGAAATAGGCTCCTGAGCACCAAGCCTTGATGGGCTTTAGCGTGGTATTTGGTCACTGCAGTGGGAAGACGGCTGGCTGGTGTCCCACTTAGACCCCGTGAACGTGTGTGACAGGAGAGGTGCACAGCCGGAACGGTCACTGGCTCAGCTTCTCCAGCCTGTTCTCACCCGTCTTCCGGCCATAGACCTCCTTGCAGAGTCCTTCAGGTGCCTGCAATTCAGTTGAAGACGCTGGGGTTGCAGAAGGTATGTGAGGAGGAATAGGCCACCTCATCCCCAATGCCAGGGACAGCTGGAGCCGTCAGAGACCACGCCTGCCGCTCAGGGAGGAGAAATCCGGCCTCATCTGTTCTGCACATGTCACCGAGCTCCTGTGTGTGCTGGGGCCAAGGCGTTTCCAGCCCTTTCCCTTCTGCAGGGCTGCACAGTGTATTAGAAGGAGTGGGTGGGTAAAAAGGAAGCAAAACAGAGGGAGCAGCGTGGGAAGAGGGGCTGCTGACTCAGCCAGCAATTTCACTGTTACCCCTGGAAACCAGGGATGTCCGCCAGTGTCTTTCACAACCAGCCATCAAAGAAAAATGCAGCAATCCAGGGACTTACCGCACTTCGCGAGTGGCACCGGGGAAGGTGGGCACATTAGCTTTGTTCGAAGGGAGGGGATGAGGATGACCCCAGACAGGGTATTCTTGAATGGAATTTTGCAGGGCTCCTAGGATTTTCCAGAAAGAAGAGTCTGGGGGGTGGGAAGAATAAGGTCATTGCAGACAAAGCCCTCTACTCACCTGATGGTTCTCTGCTCAACTGTGAGGGTCGCGTGTGCCAAGCCTGGACGCTGGAGTTTGTGGGAGCCGTGACAAACTAGCAGACCGGAGGGTCAGAGAGCACAGATCATGAGAGGTCTTGCTTTCCATGCTAAAAAATTTGGGATTTACTGGAAGCTGGAAGCAAAAAATGGAAAGCATTTATCCTGGGAAGTTGGCTTACAGCATTCACAGGCTTTTATTACAGAGACCCTTTGGGAACCCAATGTAGAAAAGTGGAAGGCAGGAGGTTAGGCAACTAGCTAGGAGATGACCATATATTAGGGAAATTTCAAGGCACCGTGTGCCCCTGGCTACTGTGGTGTGAATGTGTCTTCCCAAATTCATGTGCCAGGAGGAAACCTGACCCCAAACATGGCGAAGAGGCTGAATGGGAGGTGTTTGCATCTAGGAGAACTGCTCTCATGGGTTTATGGATTAATAGGTTAACACCGTTTCCACAGGACAGGGTTTCCTATAAGACATGCTCAGCACCCCCTTCTGAATCTTACCCCCCCTTCTGGGTGGGGTAACCCAGAAAGAAGGACCTGACACCAGCCCCTCATTCTTGAACTCAGGATCCAGAGCCAAGAGCCAAATAGACTTCTGCTCTTTACAAGTGACCCGGTCATTGGTGTTCTGTAAGGAGAGACCTCAGCCCCTTCCAGCTTAAAGGGGCTGTAGAAGGCAGAGAGCGCCACTCCTTCGGCACCCCATAAACAATGCTGGGATTTGTGTCTCAGGGGAAATGATAGGAAGCAGGGCATGGCAAAGATGGTGGGGGAAGTGTAGAACTTCTCACGGGCCCCCACAAGATGCAGGTAACATCCAAGAGCCCAGACCCCACAGGAATCCCGCTATCAAGACTTTCAGGGCCCAGTCTGTATCTTGCAGACCAGGAGTACTTTTACTTTTGCTCTTTTTTGCCTTTCCTCCTTTACTGGGCCTCACTTTGCTCTGCAGATCCAGTTTCTCCCCAGGTAGTCAGTTTCTGCCTCACTGTGCCTTCCTCCTCCTCTTCTTCCTCCTCCTCCTCCTCCTCTCCATCCTCGCCCCTCTCTGGCATGCAGTATTTGGTCTCAGAAACCCCTGGAAGACCTCAGGGAGAGGCCCGCTGCGGACAGGGCAGCAGTGCAGCCTGAATGCCAGTGTGCAGCTGGGACAAGCACAGCGCGATGAGCTCCAGGTGTGGAGAGGCCTCTCAGCCTCCAAAGAGCAGCGGTGGATGCGATCCTCACACAGGCTTCGGTTTGTAGCCCTTTGCCAAGCACTGGGCTGAGAACCCAGTGTGCGCTGTTTTCATGCTGACCCCCAAGGCCCAGGTCTCCTGTCTTGGAAAAGTGGCTTTTCCCTTCTTTTTGCCCTTGAAAGTTTTATTTATGTCTCCACTTTGGAGAGTTACAAAAGGAAGATCCCTGGATAGACGTGGATGCTTTATCAACTAAAGTGCCTTTACCCAGGGAAGGTTTGGGAGAGGAGCCCTCCCTCCACCAAGAGGCAGAACCAGTCTGCAAACTGTCCCAGCTGCTCCCTGCTGCCGCCTGCTGGCTGTGCACCGGCCACAGCGCACCGTGGAAGGCCAGCCAGCCAGCCAGGAGTCACTGCAGCCTGGCCAGGGGATGAAGGTCCAGCTTTCCAGTGAGTGTCACGGGTCTCCAGAGACTCCCGGCCGCTGAGCTCAACCCCCTCTCAACTGACTAGAACTCCTGGTATTATTTTTTAGTTGGCTTACAAACCTCAAAATGTGAGCCAACTGGACATTCTGATCTATCTTTTTCATTCATTCTTCTGAGCCTGCCAGCTGGCTGTCATCCTGGGACCTCCAGGACAGACATTCTTGGAATCCAAATGTCCGCGTCCAAATGGTCACCAGGGGGCGCCCACGAGTGCCCGAAGGGTGTCTTTTTCTTTTTTTTAATTTTATGCAAAGAGAAAAAACAAAAAAGAAAACAACCAAACAAAACAGAAAAAAGGAAGCAACAACACAGAATTCCAAAAGCAAAACTTAAAAGAACAACAAGAAAAACAACAAAACAAAACACTAAGAAATTGCCACTTGATAAGTTACATACTGTCATCATTGGAAATAGTTGTTCGAGTTACAAAATTAAAGCACACAAAGGAGACATTCAAACAGTGAGACTGTTAAGAGTTCTGCTCAATAATCTAACAAAAACAGTAATGTGGTCATCTATCTTACCCACTTAAACATACATGCAGTTATATCCTTTAGAGCACTCTCTTTTCCTGTCTCTCTCTCTCTCTCTCCATATATATATATATATTTTTTTTAAATTTTATTTTAAGAGGGTAAAATTAAACACAACAAAACAGAACACAACGGGACATAAGAAAGCATAAATTTCAAAGCTAGGCAACCAGGGATCTTCACTATCTGTCATATTGTCTCTTGTTTTCTTCCAAATGGTTGTCCATATCTTTGCATGTGGGGAGCTCATACTAAATACCATAGCCAATCTTTTCACAAGATGTGTAGTTCTCGGGCTCCCACTTGCTAAGTGGGGGGGGCACGGGACAGGGGAAAGGACAAAATGAGATGTCTGATTCTCAACCCGCACACCGGCAGGATCACAGCCCCCCCCCCAGAGAAGGGAGGAGTTGCTTGTTCTCCTGGGGCCCGAGCCAACCGCATGGTGCAGGTCCCGACGTGCCAGAGTCTGTCTCCTTCAGGCTGCTGAAAGTCTGCCACACTCACAGCCACCCCCACGAGAGTTCCGGAAGGAGCTCCTTATTTTCCTGGCACCCTGAGTCAACCTCACGGTGCAGGTCCCAACGCACCAGGGTCTCTCTCCTTTGTGCCTCCAAAAGTCTGCCACACTCACAGCCACACCCCAGAGAGGGAGGAGTTCCTTGTGCTCCCGGCACCCCGAGTCAACTGCATGACACAGGTCCCGA